>JARFXV010000383.1:0-99781 GCA_031761425.1 Cosmopolites sordidus
TTCGACATACTGTATATGAAGGAAAATAAAATTCTCGCCTATCTTTTTCCCAAACGTTGTTTTATCATTTATTTCCTAAGATATTGAAGCAATGACCAGTTATTAGAAAAAAATGTGCGTCAACAAGAGCGAGTCTGTAAAATAGGCTCGTTGTGAAAGAACTTATACAAATTACAACATACTGAAGCGTATTGCATGTTCGTATAATGTATATGTCAGTCTTCCTTTTCTATTTGCTCTATAACATATACACGTTTGGAAGCAGTGGTAAAAATTACATTTACGGGGGTCGTTCGAAAATTTCTCGACCTGATACAGGGATGGGACAAGTATGACCAAATGACTATGATATTTGTTAAGTATGATTTGCTAGATGGCGTGCTGCAAAACTTCAACTGCGTGCGTTTAATTATTTGCTTGTAACGATCGAATAAAGCAAATGGAATTGTGATATTTGTAGTTTTTATTCAGTATATGGAAAATATATTAACTATTACATGCTAGAGACAAAGCTGCAGCCCAAACAGGGAGCGAATAGTGAAAGTGAGTCACAGAAAGCGAATTGAACTAATCGAGTCAAATTTTGGATCAATCAATTTGAAATTCTTTTTACCTCAGGAGATTTTTCACAAGGCCATTATGAGGAAATGATTTACTTCCAGGACAGTCAAATAAGAGTGATAAGGTTGAAACCGTTGAAGAATTGCCTGAATTAAAAGGTTTTAAAAAAAAATCGCTTGATCTCTCAATGCACGCAAAAAGGTGAAAATCGTGGATTAATCTTGGTGAGCCAACAACCAGTACCGCAAATCCAAATTAGTATAAATCCAGCATTAGCTTAACGTTGTGCATTATGAGTTATTCCAATAAGGTCAAATGGTTACTGCTGGCCATTATCAGCAGCAATTGATTGCTGTTAGCGACGCTTTGCAGGAAAAAATACTTTATAACGGCAATGTTTCATGCTATGTACTATGGTACATAGAGTCAAATTCATATTGCCTTAGGTACTTACGAAATTTTAAGGAATAAAATAAAAAAACCATTTGGATTGTTTGGGGGGAATGGGAGGTACGGAGCTTTGTAAGGTTTCCCAGAAATCATAATCTGTAATAATCCTTAAATACGTTAAATTAATATTTTGCATTTTTAGACCATATATTGCTTATATTGTTTCGCTGCGAATTTTTGAAAGATCCGCGAGGGAACTTTGAAGGGCCAACCCGTTCGATTTAGACCTACTTTAAAAAAAAGTACTTTTATAAGCTCAAAAAAAATATGAAACAGACGGAATTATGAAAATTTACAAGGCACCAGTTTTTATTTAAAAAAAAAATCTAAAAAGATAACAAGATAATTTTTACCTTCACTGTTTTTTCTTGAATCCGTGTGTTTGGTGTCATCTTGCCAGCTACTACGAAATGATCCTTTGCTAAAGATCCATGTCTCGTCATTGAAAACTGGAGTAAAACCTTCCGGACCTAAATTTCTGTTTTTGATATACTCCCTTAAAAAAATGATCCTTTTATCAACAATATCTGGCTATAGTTTTGATTGATTGCGCGGTTGGCTCTTGGTGAAACATAGTAACAATGATAATAATTAAAACACTTGGTATTTGTTTCACAATATATTCAAGATATTCTCTAACATGTTTCGGCCTCGCGACCATTCTCAAAGAGAGTTATGTATAAACTAAACTAAAGTTTCAAAGTGCTGTCTAATGGAAGTCGGTTTTTTCATCTCGTTAAATTTATTACACTATCAATAATTGGAGTATTTCCGAAGTCTAGCTGGGTGTTTGTTAGGTTTTTGCCGTCGTATATGGCTTTTTTAATTTCGAAAATTTTCACGTAATTTAACAGCCTGCTTCTATTGCAGCTATGTATTAATTTGGTATTCTTAATGTTAAAAAAATGGTTCTGGTCTATACAATGTTCGGCAAAGCCCGTCTTTCTCTGATTGTGTAAAATTGAATATTTATGTTCTTTTAGCCTATCATTGAGCGATCGGCCCGTTTGGCCTATATAAATAGCGTCACACATATTACATTTAATTTCGTATACTCCAGATTTGTCACAAAATTTTGCTCTTTCTTTGTTATTGTTTAACATCGATGCAAGATTATTCTTATTAACAGAGATAATATTAATATTTTCGTTCTTTAACTGATTTGTGATTCTTGAACTTAATTTGTTAATATAGTTTATAGCATGCCAATTTTTAGAATCTTTTTCGGGTGTTGCGGCATAAAAATGTTTGGTGTTGTTTTTCTTAATCTTGTTTTTTATCATTTTATCTATGATGCTTGGCTGATATCCATTATTCCTTGCGATATTTTTGATAATATTAAGTTCTTTTTCATAGCTGTCTTTTTTAAGTGGAATCGTTAGAAGTCTGTGGGTCATACTATGAAAAGTGGACATTTTTACATTCCATGACTGATTTGAACTTGCGTGAATAATTGTATCGGTATACGTGGGTTTTCTAAATATTTCGAATTCTAATTTATTCGGTGTTCTTATTATTTTTAAATCTAAGAAATTTAATGAATTATCCGTCTCTGTTTCTATTGTGAACTGGATTTTTGAGAATGGTCGCGAGGCCGAAACATGTTAGAGAATATCTTGAATATATTGTGAAACAAATACCAAGTGTTTTAATTATTATCAATATCTGACTAGTCCATCAAATATTTTCTATTATTTGATTTTTTCCACTTGAAACCTATACTATTGATCCAGCTTCTTAAGAATATTCAATTTCTTTCTTGAACTTTTGTCTTATTGTTGTCAATATTACATATTCTTTTCTGGCGTGCATAGAATAAATTGTGTCCCGAATTCTATCTTTCAAATATGTTGTAGTTTTGGTTTTTGCGGTCTTTTGCTTGAAAGACATACGGAAAGCGTTATCCTGGTCTGATTTTATCCCATTCATTTTTATATATGCGATCGTTGTTGTGCAATTTCGTTTCGGACTTGTTCCTTTTCCAGTTGAAAATTATCAGCTGCGATTGTTCATTATACCTATTATATCTTTTTGTCGGCATTATTTAAAACTTTTCGAAATAACTTTCGACAAGTTGACAAACCAATGTTTTTGATTGATGGATAATAATAATAATGAATAATCATCAGGAATCATTTTTGTTGAATAAATTTGTTTGCCAACAAATTATTACAATACAACAATGTACAACGAGAAATCGAAGAAATAATGAATGATAAAGATAACGAATCTGAACCTTTTGCAGATAGCGGCAGTGAATGAAAGGTAGATAATTTAGAAGCAGAGGAACTTTCAGAGAGTGATCTTGATTCTGATGAAAATGACGTAGTCGTCTCCAGTTTTTTCAATCTAGGTGTCGATATAACTCAACCTCTATTTGAAAATAATGATAATGTAGCTGAAGACAAGGATTCTGATGATGACTAGAAGAAGACACGAGTCGATTCTACTCCCCAACCAACTCAGGCTAAAGGAGAAAAACGGGGACAGATGGCAGACAGACTTAATTTTATACCAGTCAGTAGAAGAAATGCGAAAGGATGCTCCATAATTGAAGAACACTTGTCTGGTGAGATACTTCTTTAAACAAATGAAGAAATCTTTCGACAGTTTCAAAAATACAAAGAAGCATCAGCAACTATTTCAAATGGCACAAAAAGTGAATTGAAAGCGTTTTTTGTATTTTGCTTCTCTCTGCTGCAAAGAAAGATAATCACTTGAATATAAAAAAAAAATGTTTGACGTTACTATTTCTGGAACATTCTACAGAGATTGCATGAGTTCTGAGCGTTTTACATTCCTTACCAATTGCCTGCGAATCGATGATAAACAAACTAGACAAGAAATAATACAAGCTGATGAATTTGCATCTATTCGTGAGATATGGAGTATGTTCATCCAAATATGTAAAACATCATATACGCCTTCATCCTATGTCACAATTGACGAACAACTCTTAGGCTTTAGAGGTAGAGGTCCATTTAGGATCTATATACCCGGCAAGCCTGCCAAGTATGGAATAAAAATTTTAATGATTTGTGACGTCATCCAAGTATATGATTGATGCTATATCTTTAGGTACTGTGACCACAAATTGCCGAATTTTCCAGTGTTATTTTTTATAACGCCATCCTAAATAAGCATGCTATTAATAGCAGTCACAAATCAAACAATGAACGTTCTTAATCTTGTAAAAAAAAGTTTCATTGCGTCGTGGTTTCAAAAATCATATCAGCTAACTTTGACAATTCATCTTTAAAAAAAAACTGTATTACACTACCCTGGGCACGTTATTTCAAAAGATGGCCCATTTAAGTTTTTAAAATTGCTAAAAAAAATTAAAAGGCTATAATTTCGACCTAAGAATCACATATTATAGGATACCCTAGAAAAAAAAACTTAACAAATTGACAGATTTTTGACATTTTATTTTGTGTTCCCAAATGTGCACACTATGCAATCAAACATATATTTTGTATACAAAAAAAACGTTAACAATATTTATTCATTCAGTATTTCTTGTGTATGAAACTGCACAAAACAGTTTTTGGATGAAGTACAGCACAAGTGGATGCAGCACTTCTTGCAACTCGCCCGCGACTTGCTATGCAGCCCAATAGCTTGCATCGTTCACGTTCTTTGGTCCATTTCGGCCAGTGGTCAACGCTATCATTCTGTATATTTTTATTTGGTCGTTTTTCCAAGCATCTTCTCTTCCTAGGTAACTCTACAGAACCAAAAGATGGCCGACCTCTCTTGTTGGACCCGCGAATCCCAATGTTACATAGCTGCTCAGTCAGAACGGTTTTGAACTGCAAGAGGGGGATAATTTTTTCTTTTTCGCCAAGTTGTGTTTTTATCCTTCGATCCTGCTTTTTAGTTTTATTGGGGAAAGCCCTATTAGGGAGCCTGCAGGTCAACACCGCCTATGTGATGGTTGTACTGCTTCACTGTCAGGACAATCGATTTCTTTTTTGGTATTCTCTGACTTGAAAAATCTGTTTACGTTCAAAATGGGTCTGGTTCCACAATAGTCCGAAGTAAGTGTCACAATTTTGTTATCATACCTCTGTTCAGAATGAATATCTATTCCGTCAAAACTAGTTGTCACCTCATGAATCGAACCTCTTCCCAACTTTTTCATCTCCTTTTCTGACACACCTTTATAGTTTGACAGTCGATTTGTACGTATTGTTGCCACCGAATGAATTTTGCGTTTCGATAAGTACGATACCAAAGGCAACGAAGAAAAATAATTATCATAAAATATTTTATAATGGATGCCTGATGGTATGGATTTACACAAACGAAATACAACATTACTGGCAGATCCAAAATTTGGATCATTATCATCCACTGTAAAACCTCGTTTTCCAGCGAAGAGCGCAAAATTATAGGAAAAGCCGGACACTCCCACATTTTATATCCCCATTTGCGGGGTTTCTTAAGATTATACGTTTTTATGCTTATTCTACCTTTGAAGGGGATTATCTGCTCATCACACGAGAGATTTTCTTCCAAAGGAATAGATATACAGGTTTTTCGGATTTGTTCTATGACAGGCAATATTTTATCTAAACTATTTGTGGATTCAGTGTTGTCACTGAAGTGCAACAAACTTTTGAGCAGTTCAAAACGGTTCACTGTCATGACATCTGCAACTTGTGGAATTCTTGTTTTAGGAGACCAATAACGTCGAATTGAAGGCTTCTTGATAAGTGACATCCAGAGTATAACACCAAAAAAACGTTGAATTTCTTGTACACTTGTAGTAAGTTTGTTTTACAATTCGTGTAACAAAATCTTCAGCAAAAAAATGTCTAAAAAGTTTGTATGAAGAATTTAGTTTCAAAATTTCATCTGGAAGTAGTTCGTTTCCTTGAAATTTTACACTATCGTCATTTTTTTCTGTTACAGATTTTTTCCATTTTGGAATTTTTTTTCTGTCTTTTATTTTGTACATTTGCGTGGTGCACAAGTTGTCTAAGAGGAATACTGTCTTCTTTATCACTCTCACTGGCAGCAATTTCAACGTCAGGAAGTTGATCTCTGTCCACTAGTACCTCTTCATTAGGAGATTCATCGTCTGAGAGTTCACTATCCTCGCTGTCAGAAGGTATGGCTCGCAATTTGACATTGGCAGCTTTAGATAACCCATAAAATTTCTTAGAATCTATTACCTGTAAAAAAACGATCTATGTAAAAATTGTGTTCTCGGTGTACATGGTGTCCACAAGCGGGAACATATTCTATTTACGGCAAAACTCAGGTTATCTTACTAGAATCATATATCCCAACGATGTAATCTTATTTCTACAAGCTTAGAGCAAACTACTATATTTTTTTCAAATTAAAACTTACCTTTATTACTTGTGAAAAACCGAAAACATACCAGCGTAAAAGTGTATCTTACGAACATAACCAATTTACTGCGCTGTAATCCGACCGGCTGGTAAAATTTCACGAACTGACAAAAAGGTATGACACAGAATGTATAACGGTTACAAAGTTTTACGCAGTAGGCCGCATTTAGAATTTAAAGTTTGTGTGCCCAATTGGGAACATTATGCAATAGAGTGTTAAAATGGTATAACAATTGGTACTTTCCACAAAAAAATATTACTGCTTATTTTTTTTTGTAAAAGGACCATATTTCAAAAAACTCATACCATGATAAAAAGTACTTTTGAGTGCTCAAAGATTGACTTCACCAGTAACATACTCACTTCACAAGTAAGATGGGTAAGATAGATAATGACGCTATTCGACGACGAATTAGAGGGAGATAGATTGACATTCAACTTGAAGATTTTAAAATGATACAATTGGCATTTTTATTTCCACAAAAAATATTATTACCTTTTGAAGAACTTTAATTACATCTAATTCTTCTGCTATTTCAACAATTTTGTGACGCTGTTCGGCTAGATTTTGTGTTGGTTTTGAATACACTTTTTCTTTTATGCAACCCCAGTTAAAGAAATCAAGGGGGTTTAGGTCCGGAGAATAAGGAGGCCCCTCAATTGAACTACGGCGCCTAATCCACCTTTCACGATACTCTCTGTTCAAATAGTCCTGTACAGGACGAGTATAATGCGGTGGGCATCCATTTTGTTGAAACCACAATTCTCTGTAGATATTGAGTGGTACATCTAACAAAGTCTGCAAATCGTTTTGGATTATTATCATGGTATGAGTTTTTGAAATGTGGTCTTTTTGCAAAAAAAATAAGCAATAATATTTTTTTGTGAAAAGAAAAGTGCTATCGACCAGAATACAAGAACATAAAAACAACTTCAAAAACAAACAAACCACTTCCACTCTGTTGCAGCACCATTTACAAACATATTTTTTTTTCCTTTATTTGGGTTTTTCGCCACTATCTAAAACTCAAAAAATATCAAAAATACCTGTTGTTATTTAAAGAAAAAAAATTCTTTAAATAAGAACAGGTATTTTTGATATTTTTTGAGTTTTAGATAGTGGCGAAAAACCCAAATAAAGGAAAAAATATGAACACGCCACAATCATTCAGACATCATTTACAAACATAACATAAAATCAATAACGAGCCAAAGAGATAGCGAATATTGAAAACTACAAGGTCCGAACAATCAGAGAAGCTCTTCATAGTATGAGTTTTTGAAATGTGGTCTTTTTGCAAAAAAAAATAAGCAATAATATTTTTTTGTGAAAAGAAAAGTGCCATCGACCAGAATACAAGAACATAAAAACAACTTCAAAAACAAACAAACCACTTCCACTCTGTTGCAGCACCATTTACAAACATATTTTTTTTTCCTTTATTTGGGTTTTTCGCCACTATCTAAAACTCAAAAAATATCAAAAATACCTGTTGTTATTTAAAGAAAAAAAAAAATCTTTAAATAAGAACAGGTATTTTTGATATTTTTTGAGTTTTAGATAGTGGCGAAAAACCCAAATAAAGGAAAAAAAAATGAACACGCCACAATCATTCAGACATCATTTACAAACATGACATAAAATCAATAACGAGCCAAAGAGATGGCGAATATTGAAAACTACAAGGTCCGAACAATCAGAGAAGCTCTTCATGGTATGAGTTTTTGAAAGGTGGTCTTTTTGCAAAAAAAATAAGCAATAATATTTTTTGTGAAAGAAAGAAAAGTGCCATCTTTTGAAATAACTTGCCCAGGGTAGTATAATAAAAGTAAAGTTTTGGGGTTAGAGGCGCATCAGCAATTGAGAAGGTTATTTAGCGACTGGACCTACAGTTTAACGTGGGTTCCGAACCACGGTCATCAGCTAGTGAAAAGCCCGGTCATCACTCTCCTCGGGCTATCAACCCTTGGTTTTGTGCTTAACCGAAAGTATCTGGAGAAGCCTACCGACTGGCGAGTGACCAACGTAGAAAACCTCTCAGGAGGCATCCGGCCTTACCCAGCCTCGAACTGGCGCGACTGAGGGGTGATTATTTAGAAACATTCACAAGGATTTTAGAAAACCTTTTTTTCCTAGTACAGGATTCGAACCCCCTCCACATTAACTGCCAAATCGTAAGGCTGACGCCTTAGACACCACAGCTAATGTGGTTCCTAAGTAGTGTAATCCATTGTTTTTAAAAGATAAAGATAAAAAAACTCAACCGATAACTTAAAAAAAAACTTTTTTTTTCTAAATAAATAAGTTTTTTTCTAAGTTGTCGAATTTCAAGATTTTCAAAAATATGCCTATTATCACTTAACACGGTGACGGTTGACGTTGAGTTTCGGAACACCCTGTATAATAGATTAGTATTATGTATAATAGAAATATTAATTCGTCGATGAAAAAATAATCTTAATTCTTTACAAAAATTTAGTTATCCTGTTTTTGAAACTACAATTGCAATTTGTTCTCTGGCTCTACAGTTGCTTTTTTTCTATGCGTTCTTGAGCTTTGATTTGATAAAATTGCGAACCCGATTTTACAAAATGTAATAAAAATTGATAATCCAACCAGTATCCATCCCTTTATTAATAACCTTCAACAGGCAAATTCGATGATTACAAATATTATTACTGTAATAATACTCTGGAATCATTTCCTGCTATAACGGAAAAAAATCACCTGGAGGTTGGCGTCATCGTTGTCGTTCCCAGGACGCTTGAAAAACCCAGGCACTTGTCAAAAATCCTTCTCGATACGAGCCACTTATCGTAGCGCCATCTGGATCACGACAAGACAGGCGTCCAGCTACTTCCCACCCCTGCACTTCTCCCACACGATCCATGAGAGTCCCACGACCTCCAGAGAGTCACTCGAAAGGAGGGTGCAAGGTGGGGGGAAAAAGCGACAGGCAAAACGGAAAAAAACGTAGAACAATATGCGTTTTCGAGATCTGAGTATACCCCCCGACTTTTCCCTCTAATGTAATTTGATAGAGACGGGCGATGGTATCGACATATTCGTCGTCGATGCGGAAAGGATGGGTTGCGATATCGAATTTTAAATGTGCATTTTCGTAATGTATATCTTAGTGTATCGAGGAAAATAAAAAAAAAACATATGGATAATAGAGGGAATATTGAGTCGTGACTTGTAGATGGGTTTATTTCATTTAGTCTCTAAGTTGAAATGATTTGCGATTAATATTCGATATATGTTCCAAAACTAGCATCAATCTTTTTTGTATAAAACGAAATCACATAGATCTTAGTTTGGCAAATATCTGTATTCAAAAGTTATATGCAAACACACACATATACACACACACATCATCATCATCATCATCATCAGCCCGTGTCGATCCAAGGCCTCTTCAGCATGTTTCCAACTTTCATGGTCCTGGGCTTTCCTCTGTCACTCTGGTCCAATATACTTAACGATGTCATCAATCCATCGCGCTTTCGGTCTTTTTCGCGCACGTTTGCGATCAAGCGGCATCCACTCCACGATTACCTTGGTCCATCTGTCATTCCATCGCCTCGCTATATGGCCTGCCCATCTACATTTCAATCGCTTTACTCTTCCAATTATGTCACATATTTTCGTTTGTTTCCTGATCCATACGCAGGACTTTCGGTCTCGTCTTGTAATACCAAGCATACATCTTTCCATTCCCCACTGTGCTACCCGAAGTTTTTGAATTGATTGGGATGTGAGTGTCCCGGTTTCACTTCCGTATGTCATAACAGGTAGAACGCACTGATCGAAGACTTTTCTTTTCGGTCAAAGTGGGAGTCTGCTCTTAAATACAATATTGCGCCTGCCAAATGCCTGCCAGCCTCATTTAACACGCCGAATATATATACATATATATATATATATATATATATATATATATATATATATATATATATATATATATATATATATATATATATATATATATATATATATATATATATATATATATATATATATATATATATATATATATATATATATATATATATATACATATATATACATATATATATATATATATATATATATATATATATATATATATATATATATATATATATACATATATAAGCTTACATATAGTGCCCTCAAATATAGTATTTAATCTTCCTAACATTTAATCATTGTTGTCTATCTCATCTTCTGCGATGATAATTTCGATTGGCCGCAAATCGTTCATGAGCCCCATGTACTTATTAGTTAAAACGATATCTTCTTCATTGCACCGAATGATGTCATTTGGAAAGCATTGTTGTAAGGTCTGATAGATTTTAAAAATGCATTTGGTTTTACATGTGGTCCATGGAGTAGCGATTTTAATAGCTCTGGAAGTTGTCGCAAAGGTTCTAGTTTTATTTTGTCAGCTGAACAGCATAAACCTTCATATTCACCAATCCACTTTAATGCTTTACAATACCTACAATTTTTTGTCATTGAACTTAATTTTAATTCTTGTTTATAATCAACTGTAGGATCATACGAAAAATCACAATTTATTTTTACTCTCCAACGAATTTTTAATTTCATACGTCGTAACTCTTCTTTCCTTGTTTGTTCTTTTTGTAATCTATTTTCCGTTTCAACTTAACTTTCACATGCACGTTTAGCTTTCATATACTTTGATTTAGACGTTACTAAATTTAATTTGGACTTTCCTTTTTTTAGGCATTTATGACTACAACAAATAATTAAAAACTATCTTGAGATTGACAACCGAAAATTCAATATAAAAAGTTGAAATAAATATCATATCGTAGTATCAGCAAGTGTCTCCAAGGAGGTGCTTCTGACCTTAGAGTCGGGTTAGAGCTGAACGCAAGGAAACGATCAGAGCTGGGACATATCAATTGGCTATGTCGCATGGCGCGTATAGTATACACTAGCACCGGCCTGGGTACCAGGTACACTTAAAGTGGGCTCGTGGAGATTTTTATGACAGAACATTTTCGCTTATAACTCGATGTGGGCCAGAAGTCCCTGAAATTGAAGAAAGGGGTGAGCTAAATACGCAAAACGACGCTCGCGACATTCCAAAAGTATGGAAATCCCTTCTGAAAAAAGAAGAAACGCGGCAACGTGGCGGCGTGGTAGAAAAATCAATAAACGGACGCCCGACAGCGTTGCCGAGCGCCGCAAATAGTCCCGAACCACCCCGATATATACTGTGCAGTCGTCGGCCGGCTATAAAAGCGAGCTCAACGACCCGTGCACGTCAGTTGGACTGTTCAATCAAACTGGATGACACTTGAAAATGCCAAATGAGATTTTGGCGAAACGTCATAATTCTTCACAGAATCCACGGATCGACACCTGGATATATATATATATATATATATATATATATATATATATATATATATATATATATATATATATATATATATATATATATATATATAAACCCTGCTATCATTTCTGCACCATTTCACGAATAGGTTAATTGAGCGTCACCAAAAAGGAGTACTGCTAGAGTGTTCAAATAAAAAATATATTGTTTTAAAAGGTCTTTCTGAACTATTCTATACAAAAAATATATTTATTTTTCAATATTAAAAATTTTTACGAAAAAACCATCCATACTATATATACACACCCTTTCAATGAAACATCTTTTCTGAGTCCTGTATATAACGTGTTCAGATAAGCGCCAATTTGACGTCCTCTTAGAAGTATATTTTTCATTTTATCCACTATTGTGCGTCCGCAATGTTGCCAGTTCCACTATCTGTTGTATTTTGTGGTTACTGTATATAATATTACATACATACGCGTATCTGGCGTCCGGTTTGTATATTAATTACACCTTATCGCTTATATGACGTCCTTTTCTTCCAAATAACTGTAATATTATTTTAAAAGATATTTGACCCTGAAGAATTTGTCAAGGAGGCGCCGCAAGATTTATATATCCGAAAATAACCGAACGAATCCGAATTGAAGGCTGAAATAAGACCGAATTAAGACCATCTGCATATTACATGCATTTTGGTTTTGTAATACAGGGTGATAAATTTATTATCGTGAACGGATTTTTATTAATTTTTGTTAAGTTAATTATAACTAATTAAATTAATGTTAATACTAAATTAATATTATAAATTAATTAAAAAACATTTGTAAAAGTAGATTTTGAAGCCAAAACGCTACATATACTATATATAAATTATACATTTGTAATACAGAATATTTTGTTAAGTTTATTATCAGCCAGATATACTTTTTCCAGGCTATTATTTTGACATATTTATAATTTAATTTTGATATATAAATAAAGGTGGGTTTTAAAGGCAAAGGGCAAAGGCTAGCCACTAAGGCCTAAATATTGTCCCAGAACCAAGATTTATATTGAAGATTTTGGATCATATAGTAGATTACCATGGGATTATAGTAGATTATGGGCCCATAAATATAGCTGAAGATCCGGTATTTGCTTTACAAAAGGGTTGATTACTAGCAAAACATTTAGTAAGAACCACTCAAAAGCTATATCGATATACTGAGAAACTGATGAAACTCTGGTTTATCTTTGAATTTGGTTGTTGCCAAAGAACAATATCGAATTAGAAGCCACATGCAATGTCTAATTGCTTTTGAAAACCAAATTCCATCAGTAATGTGATGGAAATTAGATGTTCGTAAAAAATGCGGATTGAGCTGTTAGTCGCACAAAGATACTATCTCTCTCGAAAGTCTGACGAATTTTTGCTGGCTTGATTTTTGAAAGCATGGCTACTTTGTGGACGGACGAATATATAGCGCAAAAGCCGAATTTTTAAGGATAATCTTATTGATGTGCGCACAGTCGTTGATAAGACAGGGAAGCGCTTTGTTGACTATCATATCATGGATAGGGAATTGATGAGGCTGAAAGGACTGTAATCCGAAGAGAAGTTTTAGTTTCCCTTCTTTAGAAGCGGTAAATGCGTTAATGAGTTTTGTAAATATTGCGTTATGAAAAGAAGTTGACGATATTTCTGACCTCAGTGACATGCCTGGATCTGAAACCACGTTATCTTCGCGCATTTTTTGGATCATTTCATGGTCAGTGATGATGGTGACCATTATCTGATTTTAGGGGAGAATATCTTTAAAGAATTTTCATACAGTTGATCTGAGAGCTTGATGTGATCAGATAAAAAAGAAACACTTCCCAATTTTCATCTTTATCTAGTCGAAATCTGAGCAAATGTTTAAATATATACTGACATCGAGAATTATTAGGGCCTAATGAGTTTAGTTTTTTTTTTCTTTTTACACTAAACTAAATATTTCAACAGTTCAAAGGAATGTTTAATACTGGAGGATATGTTTCCATTAAAATATTGCCCTTTTATATTAATTATAAGTTACGTACAATATACGAATGCCCTTATTAATCTATTCATATGTAAGCTGAAAAAAGGACATTTTATAACCCAATACCTTTACCTAAAAATATTTATATATATAAAATTTAACAAACATGTCTAATTGGGGTCATTAAAAGATGATTGTAACATTTCATGATGAAAGTATTCTTAGTGTTTATTTAGTTTTTTATGGAATTATTAGGGAAGGAAGCTGGATATGATTAAAAATGTACCTGTAATACCAATAAAAGTTTATTTATCAACTATAATACCTATATAATGAACTATTTGCTAAGTATTTTTTCTGTATTCATTTTGAATATATACCTTAATTTGTGGCCATGTTTTGTTATCGAATATTCCAGGATGTAATATTTTAAGTTCATCTATTTCACCCTTTTTAGGGGGAATTTTATTTTTAATGTGATTTTCAAAATATAACACTACTGTTTGTTTTTGTTCGGTAGTCCAACGTATTAACTTTCTTTTCCTCTTTCTCTCGGTTACTCTAGGATCTTCAGTAGCTTCAATTTTATCATCAACGCTTTCTAGTAAGTCCATATGCATTTCATCTTCTTTCAACTCAGATTCGCTTTCGCTATCAATACTTCCATCATCGATAGTTAAAATATCGTCTTGTAGATCTATGTCTATTTCATCCAAGCTCTTACCCTTATAAGAACCTGCTTCACCTTTTTCCATTAACATCAATAGTTTGGAAATTTTGGCCGTCTGATATACATCATCAGGCAATCGATAAATTTGTTTATGTACATTGCTCGTATGTCCCATAAACGTGGCTAACTGTTCTATATCATTCGGAGACATATTAAAGATCTGAGTTATTGTTGCCAAGTGTTTTCGTAGTCTGGTGGATGTTATAGCTTCTGGATTTTTCAGTTTAGCGACTTTCACATGTTTTTGCATAACCTGGTATCCTGTGATTGGGTTAGATGTGTTCAACTTAGGAAACAAATATACATTAGTGTTACTTACAAAATTGCTTCTCAAATTAATTAAAATTTTTACATGATCTTGCAAATCTAAACTGAAAAGAACCGGAACACCACGTCCACGTTTTCCACGCATCACTACACGTTTAAATTTTGTCAGCAGTATTTTTTCGGTTGTAGTAAGGGTATCATTAAATTCTTCATAACTTTGATAAACAGGTGTATGTTCATAAATATGCAGAGGGATTCGTTGCATTTCCCCTACTCTTTTGCGATTTAGTAATAATAAGCGGCAAAAAACTGTTTCCATCAATAATTTGTAAGCATCTGTTCGCTGTTCGTCATATTTAAGTATTTCTACAGCTTTAGATGCAGTTTTTAAAAGATAGTTCCGAAATGTCTTTAGATCATCTGCTAAAGGTAATATGGTGAGTTTATTCCATTTTTTTGTGCTTAAATCGAAAGCAGCCATTGTCGAAATTTCAAATTTCCAAGAGTCTTGTAAAAGCTGTTTGAACGTTTGAAAATTTGCTTCCTCCTGCCCAGTTGATAAGGTGGAATTATTAAACTTTCGCTTTAAAGTGAGAAGAATTGCAACATCACAACATTGTTTCAGTGATGTTTGTATGTTCATTGCGAAAGTGGGTGAACCAAATACTTCTTTAATTGGATCAAAGTTAGAAATTTGTTTTGTTGCTTCAACAAATAAATCAAAATATTCTGGCCGGAGAGCGTCATACAAGTTCCTAATTGTGGGATGCAGCTCCTTTACTCTTAATAGTATTTTACCAAGCTCGCGCATTTTTCGAGAACATACATGTACTAAATGTTTTTCTCTATGACTTTTTAAATAGCGAGCACCAAATTTACATATTAGAAGGTCTTTCTTAACAGCTAGTGATATTTTATCTGCTTTCATTCTCGGAAACACTATTTCCCGTAAATCATTATCTATTGGTAAATGTTTCACTAGAACATCTTGAGAATCACTCAAATGAGAAAATATTGTACTTTTTCCTGGATTTTGCCAGCAATATTTTACATGTCGCCATAGGTACCGTGATTGATAGTATCCATAACAATATTTACATGGTGCGTAATCAGAACGGTGATTTGAAATCTGACTTTTCTTTACCGGTTTAATACATTTGTCGATATTTTGCAAGTGGTTTCCTTTTTTTCTCAAAGCTGCAATATGTTTTTTACGAATTGAATCTTTACATTTATATGAAAGTATCCTTTGAACTTCTAATTCAGTAGAATGATTCCTTACTAAGTGTCGTGCAAAATTGAGTACCTTCGATTCACAAAAATAACAAAGGTCTGGCGTTCGAATTACTTTAGACTTTTGCTCCTTTTTGTCCTGAGTTTGAATGTTGTCATTACCTAATATTTTATGTTGATTTTCTATAGAGACACATTGAAAATCGGTGTTTTTGTTGGACATGATGTCTTTAGTAATACTTTGAGCATTCGATATACTCGAATCATTTTCTTCAAAATACACATTTGGATGCTGATCTTGATCATTTATACAGCAGATCGTTTCTTTATCTGAAATTAAGCATATACAGATTATAACTTTTGTTCTATAGTTTATAATTTATAAATATATTCAAGAGGTATATACAATTAAAAACCATTAACATATCTTCATTTGGATATTTATAATAATCACACAAAGAAAAATAAGTATTTAGAAAACAATCCCATCTGTATAATCTCTTTTATTCCAGCATTATAAAATTTGACATCTTTTATAATATATACCATTCATAGATCAAAAAGACGCCAAATTTATTTAGAAGCACTTTAGAAAAAAGATTTAGCGAATAAAACAAAAAAAAAGGTATAATGTGAACATTTTCGTGCCATAACTTTGCTATTGCTTGCTATTTTAAATGTGGTCTAACTCAACAACAATGTACGGAAGTTCTACATTCGAGTTTTGGTGATGAGCCATCATAAATTATAAGTATTTATAGCTAGTTGCAGATTTTACGCGTGAAGTCACATGTCTCATTATCAAATTTCTGAAAGGTCGTCCATCCACATCTGCTGAATAGCGACAACCCTAGGCATTGACAAGAAATAAATCCATATGGTATTGTCTGGGCATTTGGCCATAGTAAAGCCTTGTTGCCGACCAAGGTAATATATTCATGCACTGTTTAAAAATAAATAATTGATCATTGGTTTATCTGACATTGTCGCTAGTGGATTTAGAGGAGCAAATAACTCTAAGTGCTGAATGGTATACAACAATTTGTTTACCAGATGCCATTAGTGAATTTAGTCAAAATATTCGAAGTCGACTCACCATCCTTCATCATCACAATATCGACTTTTGTTTCTTCCCGCTTATCAAACGCAACTTGCGTGGTCTTCAATTTTTAACGCGTGATCAGGCTGATTTTAGAATATTGTAGAACCTTTGCTCTCACCCACGTAGTAAATAACGTAATTAAAATATTCTACTGATCTTCTATAGCGTAGATAATATTTACATAATACTTCATTAATTGAAGAAAAATCTTCTAAGTAGGTCATATTGATTTATTAGAGAATCAAGGACGTTTTAAAAAGAATGAAAATGCAAAAAATAAACCAAACAAAATAATATTATATACCAAAATTACTAATTATTTCTGGCCCAGAATATATTGTTAAAATGTATCAACATTATAATAACAATAAGGAATACTGAAAACATTTCAAAATTTTAGTCTCCTTTTTCTGTAAGAAGCATATAAAATATTAGTCCTAAATAATTCTGAAAATATTTGTTTAGAAATCAATTTTAATACCACAAAAATAAGCTAAAAAATGATATCTTAAATTATGGTAGAATAATGGGAAAAAGCAATTTCAAATACAATAATAATACAATTTCAAAATAAGTAGTCTTATTTTTTTTACATAATTAACAAAATTTTACTTTAGAATTTCGAACGTAAATCGAATTTAAATACATTTTTTTGTTTTATGTGTACATAAGGTTTTGCACAATCTGCGCTTCTACTGTTTTGCAAATGTTCATTCAAATTTTCTAAGAGTTTTTGATATATTTTGCCACTTGTGGGTGTGGACAATTTTATTTATTTATAATATATTCCTGGCATTTACTAAACATTAACAAAATATTAACTGAAACGTTTTCGACGTGTATGTTTTACAAGACCGTTAAATCTTTTTTCTAAAGACATTTAAGAATATGCATCTTATTTCTGATATAATCCTTAATACTTGAAATTTTACTTTAAATTGCCAAACATATTCAAATTCGCGTAACCTAGCTTTTGTCTTCAAACGAATTACATATATGTTAACAGCTAATAACGTCTTAAAGTAACATTACATACCGTCATTATAACCATCAGCAGCTATCAATAATAATTTTAATTCCAGCACTAAAATTAAAAGACAGTTAGTTAAAGGACAAAAGTTGTTATAATATTTTCAAATTCACGTATCGTTATCAAATGGTTACCTTTTTTCTGTTCTTCAACGGATAAACCTTTTGTTGTTTCATATTTGGGTATATATGGTGTAAGTGGATCGTGTTGTACATTAATCACTAAATCGACCATTTTCTTGGTCCTTGTTTTTAATGACATTTTAAACCAAAAATAAAATATCCCTTAAGAAAAGAAACACCTAACCTAAAATAAAGTTACAAAACTTTTTACAGAAACGTATTTTTCTCTCTGCATATATAATAATTATAAATATCTTTAAAATAGAAAGTATGGTTTAATATAATCGAAATAGTAGATATACTAAATAACGAAAGAAGAAATAAATTATAATCAAATTTCAAGTTAATATATGTATATATAATACTAAAATAAAATAATTAATGTAATAATTAATGTAATAAAATAATTAATATTAATGTAAATTTTAATAAAATAAATAATTATGATATTGTACTCATTTAAAATAAAGACTATAATTTTTACGTAAAATATTACGTACTAACTTAGAATATACGAAGAACTAAAAATGAGAGTGGTAAAAAGTTAATCGTTCTCGAAGGCCTACGTTGCCAAATTTACAGGACGCAATACTATCAGTAGGTTAAAATAATATATACACAGTTACAATATACACTAATAATAACAACGCCTCTAACGGAATTAACGCGAACTAAAATATACAGACAACTTTTGTGGAGATATCATTATAGCGTCCACGTATGAACGGTTCTGCAGCTATCTGTAATATATTTTTAATCAAATAATTATCCTTTTATAAGATGGCAGCAACTTCACTATTCTGTAATAAAAAGTGAGCTCGATTGTCCCTAGTGTAGCGGGTAAAAAACATGCGAGAACAATCGTGCGTCCGTATACGGACGCCCTAATGCGGTGGACGCAGAATTTAATGCAATTACCACAATGTATGGACGTCAAAGCAACGTAAAGACATATATATATATATATATATATATATATATATATATTAATTTATTTTTTGGGAATTTCGATCAAATATTAAATTATTTTTTTATTTTGTTTACGTTTCAGTTTATTAGCAAACCATCTTTAGAATAACCTCTACAATATACATAATTTTTATAAAAAATATAAATTTATATCTAAAACCTATCGCTATATCTAACTGAACAATTAATTTTCCAAACTTTTTTAAACAAATATGGCAATTTTTTCCAATTTTCAATTGACACATTATTGACTTTTATATTCCTTTATATCCATTTATATTATATTCTTTTATATTCCTCCCAGCCTTCCACTGGAGGGCACATGTTTCGTCTCTTGATGTTTAGACTTTTCAGGACACCGACATGTGTTCTCTCGTCAAGAACAGGAAGATCCAGAAGTCAATATATAGAAGATTAGTATAGTGGTAGGTTTTTAGATATAAATTTGTATTATCGATGAGAATGGAACCACAATGAGACTGATCATAATTTTATTGGAAATTAAAGTAGTACAGCCTGTAGAAATTTAACTGAACTCGAATATATTTATCACTAAACAACAAATCACTCTTTTAAACTTTTCAGCACCCGATGTTAGCATCATCAGGAGATTCAATTTCCTAGTAGAATGAATCATACATTTTTAACGAAACGTACGTTGAGTTTAAAAAAGAGTGATTTGGTGTTTAGTGGTAAATCTTTTCCAGTTTAGGGTTTTATACTGAAGGTTCCAATATAAGAAATAATCTGTGGAGGGTGGTTGAATTAAATACGAGAGACAATGTTCTGAAAGTGCGCCTTTATTTGTGTAAATACCTACAGGATATAAAATAAACACATATTACATTAAAATATTCTTGATAATAACTAATACGACAAATCCGGCAAAAAAGTTCCTGCATTATATATAAAAAAAGAAATATTTCGTAAACAGAGCTGCAATCACAAAAAAAAATTAAAAGCCGACCGGTTCAAGGTCAACTGCGTCGTACAGACAATGACATACGTTCAGTTTCCAAAAAAAAAAGAAGGTAAAGTCGGCTTAAGTTAACTAATAAATATTATATTAAATGACTCGTAGATATATATTAGTGATTTATTAATAAAAAAAAAAGAGGATGTTTAAACTTGCAAAATTAAATTGCACCGATCTAGGTTGTTTTTTGTTTTTTTGTTGTTTGGGCGTCGAGGAGCTGAACCAGCTTCAGTTTCCTTCCCGTTTCTGAGCGTCGGAACTTTTCCAGAAGCTGGAATCAAACCGGGTTATGGGGTGGTGGTGATTTTGGTGAAGGTACTTACGTCGTAGGAGAGTTCCTGCTTCAGGATGGCGACTGTGTGCTCGTTATTTGCACAGCAGGCTAGTAGAGTTGGGTACAACACCTTGGAGAGGTCGTCCACGGAGAAGTACGGGAAAGGTAGGGTGCAAAGTTGTTGTAGGACGGAGGGTGATTGACCACTGACTAAAAGCATCTACAAAAAAGGAAAACTATATCAGTAGCTCTTATTATATTCTATTTCTATCTATATACAGGGTAATGTCTGAATGATTGTGGCGTGTTCATATATTTTTTTTCCTTTATTTGGGTTTTTCGCCACTATCTAAAACTCAAAAAATATAAAAAATACCTGTTCTTATGTAAAGAAAGAATCACTGGGTAAAAAACAAAAAACCAAACGGAGACAAATTTCTCAGTGATTCTTTTTTGTAATACATTTGCCTAACGAACAAAATTTTAAAGATACAAAAATGTTATAAAAAATTTTACAAACTTTTAACGTCAACGTTTCGGAGGGTACTCTCTCCCCCCGTTTTCAAAACTAAACTAAAAAATAAATTATATTAATTTGTAATATATAAAGTACCGAGTGAAAGTAAATATTTTTTTTGTGTATGTCAACGATACTTACATTGACAACAATAGATTTTCATGACAGTAACCTACTACCAAAAAATATATATATAGGTAATGTTTACTGTGTGATTGTTTATTGTACTGATTGTGTCTTTAAATATTTAAATGTGTTTAATTGTATTCTTAAGAATCGGGAACCATATTGAATTTAAATCTACCGAAGGCATAGCAATACAGTTATTTTTATTTAAATTAATTATAGCGGTTTCTTTTAATCTTCTGTATTTTGTTACCGATTCTTTTAATACCCTTTTGGAATTATTCCAATTGATTTTATGACCCGATTCCCATGCGTGTTGACAAATTCTAGATTTATTAAAATCGCCCTTTCTAAGAAGGTTTTTCTCTAACTCTTTTACTTTAACATCTGATGGTCTAGATGTCTCACCTATATAGAATTTGCCACATTCGCAGGGAATTTTATAAACCACATTTTTGGTATTTTGTTGTATATTGTTTGGTTTAGTCTTTGTTAATAGAGATCTAAGAGTATTTTTTGTTTTAAATGTCGTTCTTATGTTGTATTTATTTCCTACTCTTTTAATTGTGTCAGAAATACCGCAGATATAAGGAATTGTGAGGTTAATTATTTGAGAGTTATTATTATTGTTATTAATAATTTGTCTGTTTTGTCTAGTATCAAAATTTTTAAACGATTTATCTATAAAAATTTTTGGGTAATTGTTTTTATTAAAATGTCTTTTATGTGATTTGTTTCTTCTTGTAGTGTATCACTGTCGGTACAAACAAGTTTTGCTCTGTCATATAAACTTTTAATTACTCCTATTTTGACCGATTTTGAGTGATTTGAAAAGAAATTGAGGTACCTATCTGTGTTTTTAATCCGTAGATACTTTTTAAGAATTTTATTTACGAAAATTGAAAATAAAATTATAACTTTAACACCCTCTATCTTGGGCACTATTAACTTCTGGACTAAGGTAAATTGGGATAAATCGCATTATTTTTACTAAAAAAATTTGTAGTTTTGCTATGTACGATTAATTAGCGGGCACCCTGTATATATATATATATATATATATATATATATATATATATATATATATATATATATATATATATATATATATATATATATATATATATATATATTCCAGTATACCTCGCCTAAGGTACTGGACGGGTCACGGGTAGTGGATAGTGAAAGTTCCATTAGATATTAATGGACAGCTGCGAATATCTCAAAATAAGCAGCCCCGAACCAAGGCCAAAAAATTAAATCCACTTAACATCGGAAATTTTGGAACTAACCCCTCCAGTCTTAACTTCTGAACCATCATGGTTCAAACTTTTAATTCAAAGTACAAGATGAAGCGTTCTAGTAATTACAAAATTACCCCAGGAGGTAGACAATCCTCTGCCAGCCTTGGCGGTACAACCGGACTTTCGAATTCTGGGGCGTCCGGGCTTAAACGCAAAATCTTTCAGAGGGAGTCGGAGACCTTTCTGAAACCGAAAACAAAAACTTTCTCTGGAACGGTAAATATCAATTTTCTCTTGCGTACAGGAAAACTACACGAATTGGGGCGAACATTGAATCAACAAAAAATCCAAATTTTAGCTTTGCAAGAAACCAGATTAACAGATCATAACACCTTGGAATTCGGCAACTACAGACTTTTTAAAAGTAAAACACAAGACTACTCAAAAATACACCACATCTCGGTGTTGCTTTCGCTATTTCAAGAAACATTCTTGATTCTATAACTAATGTCCAGCCAGTAAATAATCGACTTATGACACTATCCCTCAAGTGTGCTAACAAAAAGTATACATTAATCAATGCACCTCCCAGTTAACGAAGAAAAGAAATATAATCCTGAAAAAGTAAGTCTGGGAAATTCTGGAAAAGACTATCTCTAAAATTTCCTCTAACCATATAAAAATCCTTTTGGGCGATTTCAACGCCAAACTAAGGAAAGAAAAAAAGTACAGGAAAACAGTAGGCAGTTTTCGCTTTTATAAATGGACTAACTATAATGGTAGAAGAATGGTTGAACTATGTTCGCAGTTTAATCTAAAAATAACGTCAATACATTTTAAGAAGAAAATAACAAAACAAAAGACCTGGAGGTGCCCAAACACGAACATGGGTGAATTTCAAACTGACCATGTTGCCATATTGTACCCCAATTATAAAGAGATTTTGAACGTTTAAGTCCGGAAAGGAGTTAACACAGACACGGATCACTACTTGACTAGAATCAAACTTAGCTTAAAACCTAAAAAACGTATTCAAAAGAGACTGCTAATACCAAAGTTCGACTCTACGAAAATAAAACCAACTCTAACAGCAGAGCTTGATAAACAACCAGCACAGAACTCGCAAGAATTGAAACAAAAAATTATTAAAACAGCCTTAAAGTTGGTCCCTTTACAAAAACCTAGAAAACATCCGTGGTGGGATGAAGTTTGCGAGCAAGCAGTATTAAGCCGAAGTAAAGCATTCAAAGATTGGAACAGTAAAAAAACAGCAATAAATTATAACATCTTTTTGGAAGTAAGAAAAGAAACATCGAAACTAATTAGACAAACTAAAAGAAAATATGAAAACAATCAACTTAATGAAATAGAAAAATATTTTCAAAAAAATAACACCCGAAACTTTTACAAAACATTTAAAATTAAATTAACAAACTATCAATCGCAAAGTCTTTGCTTCCAAAAGGAAAACGGACAATTAGCTCTAAATAACCAAGACAATTGCAAAGAACTTACGAAATATTTTGAACAAATACTAAACTGTCCTGAGCCTTTAAACAAATTACCAACACTAAACCCTAAACAAACAAACCCAGATTCATTACCGCCGAATGAGAATGAAATAATTAGGCAAATCAAGCGACTTAAAAATAACAAAGCTTCTGGTGAAGATGGAATCACTGCTGAAATTTTGAAATCCGCTAGCCCAGGTACAATCAAAGAAATAACCAAAATTCTACAAGAAGTTTGGCGAACCGAACGGATTCCGGAAGATTGGAAAGATGCTCTAATCCATCCACTACACAAGAAAGGAGACAGAACGAATGTAAACAACTACAGGGGGATATCTCTTCTCCCAGTTTGTTACAAGATTCTATCTCAATGTCTACTAAACAGAGCACAGGGACAGTTAGAACCTAAAATTGGTGAATATCAAGCAGGTTTTCGACCGGGCAGATCCTGCCCTGAACAGATCCTGAATCTAAAATTGATCCTAAGACATCAAAAACTGTACAATAAAAATCTCGTCCATACATTTGTGGATTTCAAAAAAGCACGATTCTATTGACCGCGAATCTTTATTCCAAATCTTGAAAGAACAAGGAGTAGATCTGAAAACGCTGGCAATTATTAAAGCAACATTAACTAACACAAGGTCAAAAGTTAAATTCATGGGAGAAATTTCAGACTCCTTCGATATAAAAATTGGAGTGAGACAAGGGGATGGACTCTCGCCACTCTTATTTAACTGTGTTCTAGAAAAAGTAATACAGGAGTGGCGTGAAAAAAAGTAGGTCCTGAATATTGACCAGCCCATTAAACTGGGGAGAACCAATATCAAAATTGATTGTCTGGCGTTTGCTGATGATCTAGCAATTTTGGCTCAAGATATATTAACGGCACAAAAACAGATTGAAATCCTAAAAGAAACAGCAGAAAAGGTAGGACTCCAAATTTCCTTTGAAAAGACACAATACATGACCTGCAACAGACTAAGAACACCATTTCTAAAAACAAAAGATGGGAACATCAGACGAGTCTCTCAGTTCAAATATTTGGGTGAAATAATCATGGAAAATGGGTTGGAAAAAGCGGCCAATAAAGGTAGATGTCAAAAAATGGAAACGGTATTGAGACTTACACAAAATATTTACAACAAAAAATACATATCTAAAAACACAAAATTGAGACATAACACAGTTATTAAACCAGAATGTCTATGTGGGGCAGAAACGCTCATCTTGAATAGAAAGAGAGACATCAAGGACATTGAAAGGAGGGAAAGAAAAATCTTAGGCCACAAACAAATAAATAGCACAACATACCGACTTCGAGAAAATCAAGAAATTAAACAATACACAGATATACATATCATAGTATAAGAGAAAAAGAAGACTTAAGTTTTACGGACACATAAAATCGCATCTTTCGTCCATCAATTTGAAAACTTTGAGCAATACATATTCGGCCTCATGTTGCATAATGTGTAAAAAACTTTGGAAAACGTTAAATGAGATGTCGTGCCCCACCCGTCGTATTCACCGGACTTAGCCCCTTCGGAGTATCACTTATTTCAAAAAACCAAAAGTACTTTTTGCCTTGAATCCATTTTTTGGCAGACATATAGGAAAAAGTAATAACTAACTAATCAAGGTAATCATTCACATTTAGTTTACCAAATACTATACACAAAATTATTTTTTAGAATTTTAAATAAAAAAGCAGTTTTATTACACGCCTTCTAAAATAATTAAAAAGCATTAACGATCGGCAATGTGTTAAGACGTTAAAATCCCAACGTGGAATTCGAAAAAACCTTCAACACGCGATTACGGTTCTCTAACTAACCCCGCCATCGGAAAAAAACTTGAATTATTTTTTTTAACCGAAGATATTGGACAATTCCGTTTTATCGCACCGGAATGCCGATCGAAACGGGGACGACGGCCAAAACTGACGATAAGCCCTGACTATACGGCGCCCGTCGCTATCGCGCCCCGCATAACTCACGTCACAGGCACATCTTTCTCGGAAACGAAACCGAATATCCTTTTGACGGTGGTGATGGTGCCGGTTCTCACCTGGTTTTCGGTGTTGCCCACGGCGAAGAAGCCGGTCACGGCCACGACCTCGTGCAGCAGCTCCTGACAGGCGGCGGCGAGGGCGGTGTCTTGTTTGCCGTGGTCTGGGGGCAGGGTGGGGCTGGCGCAGCACCACACCAGATGACCGCTGATGTGACGGAATTGGAGAGAGATGCCTTCCGCTCCCAGAACCTCCTGAAACAAAAAGAAACAATCAGGGAATTGTCTATATATATATATATATATATATATATATATATATATATATATATATATATATATATATATATATATATGGCATTCCATGCCAAATCCACTAAAACTTTCGCTGAAACTTTTGTGTCCTTTTCGACCTCCCCGAAGACATTTCTCAGAATTTTTTCATTTTTTTTACCCAACCCAAAAAAACTTATGGATTTTTGAAACAAAAGGGTCATTTTTTTAGAAAAAAAAATTAGAAATCAAGTTTTATGAAATTTTTCAGTTTTTTTTTGAAAAAGGTCATTTTTTCGAATTACATTTTTTTGTCTCTAAAAAACTTAAATTTTTCTATAATTATTCCCGTGCAAAGCGGAGTGTGTCGACATTTCTTTCTACTTTTTTTATTTAATTGAAAAAAATATTTTAAAAATCTATTTTAAAACTTTGTTTATACATTAAAATTAATTTCAGTCAAAAAAGTTTTGGGGTTAGTAAACTAAGGTTTTGTGGTTAGAGACGCATCAGCAATTGAGAAGGTTATTTAGCGACTGGACCTACAGCTTAACGTGGGTTCCGAACCACGGTGACCAGCTACCGAAAACCCCAGTCAGCACCCCCCTCGGGCTATCAACCCTTGGTTTTGTGCTTAACCGAAATTATCTCGAGAAGACTACCGACTGGCGAGTGACTAACTTAGAAAACCTGTCAGAATGTATCCAGCCTTACCCAGCCTCGAACTGGCGTGACTGAGGGGTAATTCCTTGTCAGATTTTACACTCTTACCTAGAAACATTCACCAGAATATTAGAAAAACTTTTTTGCCTAGTAGGGGATTCGAACCCGGTTCACATTAACTGCCGTAACGCAAGGCTGACGCCTTAGACACCACAGCTAACGTGACTCCTTTGGGGTTAGAGGCGCATTAACAACCGTGGGTTCGTGGGTTCGGTGGGTGGGTTCGTGGTTCGTGGGTTCCGAACCACGGTCATCAGCTACCGAAAACCCCAGTCAGCCCCCCCCCCCCTCGGGCTATCAACCCTTGGTTTTGTGCTTAACCGAAAGTATCTCGAGAAGCCTACCGACTGGCGAGTGACCAATGTAGAAAACCTCTCAGAAGGTATCCGGCCTTACCCAGCCTCGAACTGGCGTGACTGAGGGGTAATTCCTTGTCAGATTTTACACTCTTACCTAAAAACATTCACAAGAATTTTAGAAAAACTTTTTTGCCTAGTACGGGATTCGAACCCGCTCCACATTAACTGCCGTAACGTAAGGCTGAGGCCTTAGACACCACAGCTAATGTGGCGCCTTAATTTCAGCCAACGATTTTAAGATTTTTAATTTCCATTCAAATATATTATAAGATATTTGGAGCTGAAGTAAATAGTTTTTGAATTTGCCACAATAATTAGATTGATAACCTAGGGGTATGACAATGATAGACTGATCGACTCTCAGTTCACTAGATACTTTATATCGAGAACCAAAATACAACCTAAATATCTATCATAAGTTCTAGTGTTCATTGAAAGTTTTCATTGTCACGTTCTATGAAGGAGAGCAATTTATCTGTTTGTTGATTAATTAAAACGGATGCCCTTTTTCGACAAGAGCTACAAAATAAAAAATTATCACTTAGTTCCAACGCCATTTTCCTATTGTTAGTTGCAGGACGTAAACCAATTTTTTTCAGATGATTTTTTAACCCAAAGGGATTAACCGAAAGGGATCGATCAAATGGCTCTGTCGATTCCATTTTACTATAAATGTCCCAATAAAATTATTAAAATAAAATGTAGATTATAATAATCGAAACAATTAACGCTTGAATCACAGATAAATTAGAAAAGTATTCGATGAATAGATAAATTACTCTCTTTCATAAAACGTGACAATGAAAACTTTCAATAAATACTGGAACATAGGATAGATATTTTGGTTATATTTTGGATCGCGATATAAAGTATTTTATGAATTGACAGTCGGTTAGTCTGTGATTGTCATACCCCTAGATTATCGATCTAATTATTGTGGCAAATTCAAATATTATCTAATTCAGCTCCAAATATCTTATAATACATTTGAATAGAAATTAAAGATCGCAAAATCATTGACGTCATTGAAGTCTTTAAAATAGAGAAATAGAGAAGTGTAAAAGTTTGAATAATTAAAAAAAAAACATTTTCAATTAAATAAAAAAAAATAAAAAAAAGTCTGGCCACTCTCCTTTACATGGCAATATTTACAGAGAAAATGAAAGTGTTTTTGAGAGACAAAAAAATTAAAATGTCGGAATTCGGAAAAATTACGGCTGTTTTAAAAAAAAAACTGAAAAATTTCATAGAATTTAGTTCCTGAAGTTTTTTTTTCGGTTGGTGGGTAGAAAGGGACACAAATGTTTCAGCGAAATCGAAAAAGGTCGGGTTCATTCAAAAGTGTTCGATTTGGCATGGAATGCCCCATATATATATATATATATATATATATATATATATATATATATATATATATATATATATATATATATATATATATATATATCCCCCTTTGTGGATCAGACCTTGACGTGGTAAAGGGGTTTGAGTAGGGCAATGAAGCTTTGAGCTATGCCGTCTGGAGTTTATGCTCCTGGGAGGGTCACCTCTGGCGGACAGGTCAAAGCGGAGGCCTCAGACTAACATGATCCAAAATCTGCCAACCCGCATTGGACCAGCGTGGCAGATTACGGTCCATACCTTCAACATGGTATTTCAGTATGTTGAAATATGACAGTACAACCTCAAACACGGCCCTCATTCCCCGGAGGCCAAGGGGCAACTACCTACGGCAGCGGGAAGACCTGCCCCAAGGCAGAGGGTGCTAAGAATCACCGGGTTAGATCAGGCTGCCATTGGACTTTTGACATTGCAACGTTAAATATACGGACTATGAATACAGAGGCCCGATTGCAAGAACTGTTAATCGAACTTGACAACATACATTGGGATATTATTGGGCTCTGTGAAACACGAAGGAAGAGTGAAGAGTTAATCAAACTGGAACCAACTGGACACGTACTCTACACTCGAGGTACGGAAAATGGCCGATGTGGCGGAATAGGATTCCTCATCAATCGAAAGCTGAAGGACAGTGTGGTAAAATTTGAAAGTACATCCGACCGATTAGCCCAATGCGTCATTCAGCTGAATAAAAAGTTTAGGCTTCAAATCGTCCAAGCTTATGCACCAACTATAAGCCATAAAGATGAGGAAATTGAGGAATTTTATGATGATGTGGCCCAGCTTTTATACAAGGAGAAATGTAGGTACAAAATCCTGATGGGTGATTTTAATGCCAGAATTGGAACAACAAGAACAGACGAAAATACAACTGGCCCATATGGAACTGGTGAGCGAGACAATAGAGGTGATAGATTAGTTGATTTTGCTGAAGGACAAGAACTATATATTATGAATTCATTCTATAAGAAAAATATCAGCAGAAAATGGACATGGAAAAGTCCATCTGGGCTCACAAGCGAAATTGACTACATCATGACCAACGATAAAACAATATTTACCAATTGTACTGTCCTTAACAATTTTAATGTTGGAAGTGACCACCGAATTGTACGAGCAAGGGTTCGGATTGACTGTCGAAAAGAGCGCGAAAAAATGGTAAGATCAAAGAAGGGCAAGGTGGATTCTGGAAAACTGCTGGACAGAGGAAGCGATTTTGAGATTGCTTTGTCAAACCGGTTTGCTGCGTTACAAGATCCAGAGGAGCTGGAAATATCAGTTCAATATGAAGAAATCGCCAACAATGTACTTCAAACGGCTGTTTCAATAGCACCAGAGGAAAAATGTCTCAAACAAACAAAAATCTCCAGTGAGACCATTGATTTAATGAAGAAACGGTGAGCAATGAGAAATGCAGGTAGTCCTGTTGGCAGGGTCGAGTACACTGAGCTCTGCAAAACTATAAGAAAACGTATCAGAGAGGACACGCGCCGATTCAATATGCAGCTAGTGCAAAAAACCCTGGAAGAAAACAAAGGAATCAACAAAGCTAAACAGAAGCTGAGAAACAAAAAACGCAAATATATGCTTTAAAGCGTGAGGATGGCACAGTGTGCAGGACGCGTACCCAAATGTTAGAGATTGTCAGAAGGTTTTATTCCCAGTTATATGAAGATCAGAGCCAGTCAGGGACAGCAATACCCACGGAAGAACAATATATAATACCAGATATCCTAGTGGAGGAAGTAACAAATGCTATAGAATTGATGAAGAACGGCTCCAGGAAAGGATAGTGTAACTGTCGAAATGCTAAAAGCTGGTGGTCGGACGTTACATAAAACACTGGCAAAATTATACTCAAAATGCCTCAAAGAACAAAAAGTACCTGACTTATGGAAAAATGCAGAAGTGATCCTTTTACATAAAAAAGGAGCACAGGAAAATTTAAAGAACTACCGTCCAATAAGCCTCCTATCAGTGATGTACAAAGTTTTCACTAAGATAATTTCTAAAAGAATATTAAAAAAACTGAATGACGCACAACCAAGAGAACAAGCAGGATTCAGAAGTGGATTCAGTACAATAGATCACATCCAGGTTGTACAGCAGGTCATAGAAAGGCACAACGAATACACCATGCCACTGTGCTTGGCTTTTATCGACTACGAAAACGCATTTGATTCCATCTCAAAGCATGCGATAATGGATGCACTGCTTAGCCAAGGTGTAGAGAGAGCCTATGTAAACCTATTAGAATCTATATAAGATGGAGCTACAGCCACAATTCACCTTGATGATCTTGAAGTGGGAATTAATATAGAACGAGGTGTACGGCAGGGTGACGCAATATCGCCTATTCTTTTCTCGGCTGGCCTTGAAGAAGTATTCCGTAAACTGGATTGGGAACAGGATGGGGTAAAGATCAATGGTGCAAACTTGAACCATCTTAGATTTGTAGATGATATTATTCTCATTTCACAAGACCCAGAGGAGCTGCAGAGACGCATGCAAGAGCTGCAAAGGGCTGGCGAACCATTTGGCTTGAAAATAAACCTGAAAAAGAGTCAGGTTATGTTCAATAACTTCGCTCAGGACAGAAGAATTTCAGTTTTAGGAAGGGATTTAGAGATTGTGGACAGCTTTGTATATCTTGGGCAGAGGATTTCCATGGAGGGGAATACCGCCCGGGAGGTGGAACGGCGTGTTAAATGTGGCTGGCACGCATTTGGTAGGCTCAACATAGTGTTTAAGAGCAGACTCCCACTTTGTCTGAAAAGAAAAGTATTCGATCAGTGCGTTCTACCCGTTATGACATACGGAAGTGAAACCTGGACACTCACATCGCAATCAATTCAAAAACTTCGGGTGGCACAGAGGGGAATGGAAAGATGTAAGCTTGGCATTACAAGACGAGACAGAAAGTCCTGCGCATGGATCAGGGAACAAACAAAAGTCTGTGACATCATTGGAAGAGTAAAACAGTTGAAATGGAGATGGGCAGGCCATATAGCGAGGCGATGGGACGACAGATGGACCAAGGCAATCCTGGAGTGGATACCGCTTGATCGCAAACGTCCGCGAAGAAGACCGAAAGCACGATGGATTGATGACATCGTTAAGTATATTGGACCCGAGTGGCAGAGGAAAGCCCAGGACCGTGAAGGTTGGAAGCATGCTGAAGAGACCTTCATCCTGCAGTGGATCGATACGGGCTGATGATATATATATACATGATGATGATGATATATATATACATATATATATATATATATATATATATATATATATATATATATATATATATATATATATATATATATATATATATATATATATATATATATATATATATATATATATATATATATATATATATATATATATATATATATATATATATATATAGATAAATAAAGATTTATTTGTCCCAATTAAATGTACATTTGTAACTGCCATATTGGCACGGAACATTGTGAATATATACGTGATTGCCCGAAAAATTGCCCTAGTCGTTGATTCTCCTTTTCTGAAGCCATTTTGGTTATCACTAATTATATAATACTTTTCTAAAAATCCTATTAATCTTTTAAAAAATGTCTTCTCTAGTATTTTATTAACGTTAATAGTAACGCTATAGGTATGTAGTTTTTTTCTTGATCTGATTTCCCCTTTTGTAAATTGGTGTTATAAGCGCATTTTTCAATAAATCAGGATACGCACCACTGGAAAAACAGAGGTTCACAATAAAATATAAAGGTCTAGATATATAGTTTGCAATCTTTTTAATTATTTGTGTTGGAAGATTGTCATCCCCGACTGATTTTTTATTCTTTAATTCCTTTATTATTTTCGAAACCTCATGCCAATCCGTAGGTACCAAATATATTGTCTGAGCCACCGAGGAAAGTGAAGCCTTGCAGGCTGTAATCGGACTCATATCCAAACACGAACCCACAAAATAATTATTTAGACTATTAACGGTCTTAATAGGATCACCACATTTCGAAGCAAAACACTTCAATACACACTTATTTTGCTCACTTTCATCAGTTATTTTTTTACCAATTTCCAAGTATAACTAACCGTTCGTAATCCTAATCATTAATCATTAGGTTATATTATAAATTAAGTATAAAATATAATAGAACCATTTACTTGGGGAAAAAATAAACCATCGGGAAAAAAATTAAATAAAAATATAGAAAGAAAAGTCGGCCCACTCTGGGATGCGCGGCGTTATCCGAAAAAAAAAAAATTAGCGGAAAAAATTCAAAATGAACTTTTTTCAAAAGTTTTTTAAAAAAACTGAAAAATGGCATTAAACTTGACATCTGAACATTATTTTGTATCAACCTATCCACGATCGCCCTCCGTCTCAAGAAGTTCGAGAAGTCAATTCTTTTTTCAAATTTTCAAAAATTTTAATTTCATACGCAATGACATTAAAGTCTGAGAATACCAAAATGTATCTTCAAAGCACTCACACCTTCCATTGGAAATCAAACATAGCGCCTTATTACTGGACTCAATCACGAAATATTGAGAGTTCCATTGATCTTTGAATGTTCTGCATTCACTGTCTATTTTTCGCTTCTTTTCCATACCAGGAAATCACACACAAAAACAAGTCAAATTAAAATACTATTACGTATGAGCGTTGGTCGGCTCGAAGATGTTTTTTAAACGGGGTTACGCACTACTTTATTCCACAACAGACAGTTTCGCTTCCTTCGCCTTCCCTAGGCAGACTGACTTGCGGTCGCGCCGCTAGCCTTTTTATATTCTTATTTCTGCCATCTCGAAGTAAGTGGAATACACTAGAACTTCCTCGAACTAATGAGGTTATTCACGAATGTTTAATTCTTACTGCGCTTTCGAAAGTACTAGTAGCGCCATCTGTTAGCGAAAGGGTATTAATGCTATCTATTTCCGCTTTTGACCACCAGATTTCGTCAAGTGTCACGGTCATAACAATGCACAATAGGAATTGAACTAGCGAACTTAGCAAGCGTATGCTCGTTTAAGGCGTGTACTCGGCGACTAGTTTAGCAATTATAGATAATGGAAGGAAAATTAAAACCGTTTTGGCCCATGGAACTTACTGGGGTAATCAGTACGGCCCTAAGGCTGGAAAGTTTGGAGGCCCCTGCTCTAAATCATTACCACTCTATTAGATTATTTTTTGCGATATTGTAAAAGAATATACCAGGTGTCCCATTAAGGATGGATCGCGGCCGTATCTTGAAAACTATTTATCCCACAGCTTTGGGGAAAAAAAATTGTACTAAAAATGATCATGAGAAATTAACCAAAAATATTTTTAAGCTTCTAAAACGACCGCAAGAGGGCGTGACGAGCTAAACATTTTTAAAAATCTTTTTTTTTTTTGTGTATTTTCAAGTGTTAACCGAGTAAGAATAATTCTCAGTTATAATTAGCAAACTGTCTCTTGCAACTTTGTTTTATGACATTTTGTCGTAATTTCACGAATAAGGGGGCGGGTTACCTATTGAGATAAAAAGTCGTCTAATGTCCGTTTGCCTTAACCGATTTTTCCTCAATTTGGATTCATTTAAAAGGCAATTGCTGGAGCAATCAGATAATCTGGGAGATAAATTATTTAGTTTATAAATGAAACCGCGAGGTGGCGTTACATTCAACAATAGTTTTTTTGAAGTTTTGTTCAGTTTTTTCAAATGGAATGGTACAGCTTTTACTACATGGCAAGAAAGGTAATTTAAAGAGGAATCGTCCAGTGAAAACCCGAAATCGATACCTCTGACATGTCAAGAGATATTTCGATTTTTCTGAAAAAAATCAGTTAGTTTTAATTTTTACCGTAATATTAAGTTAAAAATTGGTCTTAATATTTAGGTCGCAATCGCAACCGCAACAATTTTATTTAAGAAATAAAATTATCTATTCAGTATCAATCATCATAAATGTTCTAGTCCTGGCCTTGATAATATTTTCTAATTTAATTACATAAGCGGAAAAAATGCCTTTCCCCAATTGTTGCATTTTCTCTTTTGTGATGCTTAAATACTACTTGACAGAATATTGAAATCAGTCATTAATAAATATACCTACTCTTTCTTTTAAACTAAATGAATGGATGAATGAAATTATGCGTTTTCGGGTTTCCAAATAAACGCATGCAATCCTTAGGTACATTACACAAAGAGTGTAAGAAGGGAACCATTGAAACAAACAAAAACAATCAAATTAACTTGTCAGTTTTGAAATGCATTATATTTTCAACATTGCATTTATGGCTTATTAATAATTATTATAATAATATCTAACAATGCCTTTTACGAATAACGAGGCCTATGACATGTTGGCGGTGTATTTCCAATGTTTTGAAAATGTATGTATTGCAGAGCGGCAATATGCAAGTCAATATCCCGAAAAAAGGCATTATTCGAAGAAGGTGTTTACACGTCTAGCAAGACGCTTACGAGAAACAGGAATTGTGCATCCAGATCCAGTCCGCACCAGGTTACGTTCGATTCGTAATGGAGATAATGTCGTAAATGTTCTGGCTTATGTTGAAACCAACCCCCATTTAAGTATCAGACAAATATTTGAAGAATTAGGTGTTAGCAAGACATCCGTTCATCGAATCTTAAGAGGTAACAAACTGCACCCCTATCATGTTGTCTTACACCAAGCCCTTTTGGATAACGATTTCGACAGACGATTAGACTATTGTCACTGGTTAAAAAATATGTGTAGTGGAAATAAACAATTATTAAAACGCATACTATGGACTGATGAAGCTACTTTTAGCAGTGATGGAGGCGTTCACTTACATAATATGCACTACTGGGCAGTTGCTAATCCACACTGGATGTTAGAAATCAACCACCAAAATAGATGGAGTGTGAATGTATGGTGTGGTGTTTTGGAAGACAAAATTATTGGTCCCTTTATTTTTACTGGACATTTGAATAGTGAAACATATTTAAATTTTTTACAAAATCGACTGTCAGAACTAATGGAAGATGTTTCGTTGGAAACAAGAAGACAAATGTGGTACCAGCATGATGGATGCCCTGCCCACTTCTCGCAGGTGGTTCGAAACTTCTTGGATGCTTCGTTTCCAAATCGTTGGATAGGACGGAGTAGTTTATTTTCGTGGCCGGCGCGCTCACCGGATTTGACAGTTCTCGATTTTTACTTGTGGGGAAGACTAAAAGACCTTGTTTTTCAAACTCGTCCTACCACACGAGAAAACATGATTGAAAGAATTCAAAATTCAATAACCAGCATTTCAAGAGCGGAAATTGAAGCTGCCGTTTTTAGTACTCGTCGAAAAATAAATCTTTGCATTTCCAAGGGTGGAAGGCATTTTGAACATTTAGAAAGGCGTTAAAGTTCAGATTCTGTTAATTATTAGACTGTTGTGCTGTTAATTTTATTTGACTGTTGTTATTATTATCTTCGTTGTTGGCCCGTTGGCCTTTAAACACGCTCCAAATTAATATGGCACGAAGAATTTGGACCAGTCCTAAGCCTGGGTAAAGTGTGAAGGAAGGCAAACATTAGGTTAATATTTTTTTAACTTAATGCAGGTAGTAGTGAAATAATAACTGATTTTTTCAGAAAAACCGAAATATCTCTTGACATGTCAGAGATATCGATTTCGGGTTTTCACTGGATGATTCCTCTTTAAATTACCTTTCTAGCCATGTAATAAAAGCTGTACCATTCCATTTGAAAAAACTGAACAAAACTTCAAAAAAACTATTGTTGAATGTAACGCCACCTCGCGGTTTCATTTATAAACTAAATAATTTATCTCCCAGATTATCTGATTGTCCCAGCAATTGCCTTTTAAATGAATCCAAATTGAGGAAAATCGGTTAAGGCAAACGGACATTAGACGACTTTTTATCTCAATAGGTAAAACTCCCCCCCCCCCCCCCCCCCATTCGTGAAATTACGACAAAATGTCATAAAACAAAGTTGTAGGAGACAGTTTGCTAATTATAACTGAGAATTATTCTTACTCGGTTAACACTTGAAAATACACAAAAAAAAAGATTTTTAAAAATGTTTAGCTCGTCACGCCCTCTTGCGGTCGTTTTAGAAGCTAAAAAATATTTTTGGTGAATTTCTCATGATCATTTTAGTACAATTTTTTTCCCCAAAGATGTGGGATAAATAGTTCTCAAGATACGGCCGGGATCCATCCTTAATGAGACACCTGGTACAAGTGCGACGCATGAACAATACATTCAGATTTACTCAGATTTATTAACAATCTAAAAATTCTAAGTTTAGATTATTGATCACTTATTAATTCCCTAATTGAATCTACATCAAACATTCAATAGACAAAATCCTTCCGTATACCCCACATACACAAATAAAAGGATAAAGACTCGTCAGAGGTCCACGGGGAGTCCTCGTTCCGCTGCGGCTTCTTGTTAAGTAACGGACGCGCTTTCTACCCCCCCCCCCCCCCCCCTTCCCGCGCTCCAACGCTCTCCTGGGACCGTCTTCGGGGAAGCGTGGCGCTCTAATCGTGGCCTCTTCTTCATCGAGGCGTCTCTCTTTGCTCCGGTTTCGGTAATTGAATCGCCGTGCCGCGCATCATCCCCGAAGGACGTGGCCTGGGGGGTGGGGGCACGCGCTTCACCGGGCTCACTGTTTGCTCGACGAATTGGCTCGTCTTCTATTCAATCTGGGGTTTTGTTTATGGAGAGGGTGGTCCGCGGTCGCGTATGTGTACCTGGTGGATGGAAACAGGCCTCAGAAAATTCAAATTGGGCCGAAGAGTTGGATGAAGTTCGGAAGATCCTAAAGGGGAACGTGGTGAGAGTCGCCATTAATAAAGCGATCTAGAAGCTGTTTGTGCGCCAAACCTGTAAAATGTTTTAAAATATCGTCGAATCTGAACTAAATGGATTTTTTTTTGGAGGAAAACTGAAGAAAAAAATGATTTACTAAAAATTGAATTTCATCTCTTCACGCTCATAGAAGCTCTGAGATTTCTGGTTAAGAGCTGATCCAGGTAATTTTTCATGTTTTCAAGTCTTTATCAACTAAGCTGAGTTGAAGGGATCTAAATAAATACTAGTCGATGGGTGTAAGGTTCGGAGAATACGATGGATGTAGCAAAACATCACAGTCAAGCTGTAAAAGTTTGTGTAGGGTGGCCAAAGATACGTGTGGTCTTTCTCTTGGTTAATTCAGGCCGCTTCTAGTTGATTGGCAAAACCACTTTAATTTTACAGATTTGGTATTGGAAAATTTGAGATGACAATATTTATATCAGATTATTTGTTAGCAAAATAAAGATTTAAATTATAAAAATCAATATTGTAAAGTTGAAATTAGTAAAATTTTCTTGATACCTGAAATTTTTCCAAGTCTATTTCTGCAACACGTCGCAGTAACTTGAACGTGGCAGTAGCTAAAGCCACGCATGGTGACGGTAAGGGAGGTGGAGGTTGTCCTTCAGCTCGTGGTGCTGCATCTGGAGGTAACAGAGAACCGTACAGCATGGAAACGCAACCGAGGAGTTCGGTGCCGTGGAGTGTGGCGACCAGATGGGTCGGATCGGAGTCTTCGGGACAGTGATGAGCCAGGGCGGCTAGAAACTCGAGAGCGGCCAACAAGAAACTGCAGGTTGGTGGTACGTCGTGTACGGGGCCACGTACTGCCAAGCAGCAACGTGCTAGTTGTTCTACGATGCCAACGCATACAGAAAAACTGCAACAATATTTAAAAAATTAATAATATACTAACCTCTCTCAACTTGTTTTAAATGAGACCATATACCATATACATCGTTAAAAAGTTTTTTGTCGGCTATTTTTTCTAAATTGTGGATATTCCCTTTCCATGGATATTCTCTTTCGTTTTGTCTTGCGAAATTGCTTAGACTAAATTTTCAATCGATTTTGTAGCGGTGTGTTTTTGGCGCAATCTCGTGTGAACTGCTACTCTAATTTCCAGGAATTGTTTTATTACATTTTTAGAATGACGCACGGCCGTTGGTTAAGAATTTACATAGTTTGTATGTATCATTATTCAAACGAAGTTGGTGATTAGTGAGAATATTGTCATTTTCGTGAGTTTAATGACGCAGTTATTTGTAGATGTCCTAATTTTATTATCTAATGGCGTCCACAGATCAAAGTTTTGTTACAAGGAAGCGAAATGTAATGATTCTTGATACAAAAATTATTCAATTTTGAAACTGTCTTGCTACAGGTGAAACGTATGCGAGTGCCGCGAAAAAATTAAAGTGAATGAATCCACAGTAAGAACAATAAAAGAAAGTGAGCAATCCATTCGGGCCAGTGTTTCGTGTGGTATTAGTTCAAGAAATAGCTAAGCACCTTTTCGAGAATCTAAAGTTAGATGAGGAAACTCTAAGCTTCCAGGCCAGTAAGGGTTGGTTTGAAAATTTTTAAAAGTGCTTTTTGACACACAACGTAAAACTTACTGGGGAGTCGGTTTATGCTGATCACGAAGCGGCTAATCGGTATCCGACTGAATTGAAACAATTGATTGAAAGCAAGGTTTGTCAACTAGATCAGCTATTTAACGCTGATGAGGCAGGTTTATTTTGGAAAATGATGCCTGCTTGAATATTTGTGTTTCAAACCGAAAGATCCGCACCAGGATTTAAGGCTGCAAAGGATAGGGTTACTCTTATCTTTTGCTCTAATGCTTCAGGTAACCACATGATAAAGCCGCTGGTCGTATACAAATCTTTTAACTAAAGTACTCTAAAAAATAAAAACAAAAATGATCTGGCGGTATTTTGGACAGCAAGTCAAAAAGGTTGGGTGACTGCAACATTGTTTACAGACTGGTTTCTGAACGGCTTTGTTTTACAACCCTCTTAGCAGGTAGCGAACGGTTGGCCCGTCTCATGAATTGATTCATTGTTCGTAGCAATGCAGTTGCTTGGGTATTTTAAATAATTTCAATGGGTCATGTTATCACGCCCGAGAACGTAACGCGTGGCGGGTATATAAAGCCGACCGTCCCATGGGGTCATCATGCCCGAGAACGTGACGTGCGGCGAGTATATAAAACGGACCGTCCCATGGGGTCATCATGCCCGAGAACGTGATGCGCGGCGAGTATATAAAGCCGACCGTCAGAGCACCAGTAGTTAAAGAGGCCAGAATAGCGCTCGAAAAAAAAAGAAAGAAAAAAGAAGGCGGAAGAAACAGAGGAATATGAGCGAACTGAAGGGCTAAAGTATGATACTTTCATCGCAGATTAATCAGATCTGGCTCCCAGCGACTTATTTTTCTTTCCTAGGCTCAAAGGTTCGTTCGAAGAACAGAGATGTTCGTAAACGACTACTTTGCCGAACAAGATGTCAATTATTATCCGGACGGAATAAAGAGATGGGAGCATCGCTGGAAAGAGTGTATAGAATTACTATGAGACTAAGTTCAGAAATAAAACTCAATTTGGTAAAAGAAAACGTTTCCATGTTAGGGTGGACTTGAATATCTATAAATTTTAGTAATATAATCTGATAAACAGTACTTTCACTGACTGAAATAAATCATAACGAATGATGAAATAATATTGTAAAGCATTTGCTGGGACATGTGCGCATAAAAATACCATTTAACAAGAAAATTAAATCGATATATCAAATAAAGCAACAAACAATGAATCAAAGGAACATAAAACGAGCCGAGTCTGCCATGTGGTCGGGTAACCAACTGGATACAATAAAATAAATGCAAAATTGAAAAGGGCAACGGCAAATGTATGCAAAATCACTACATACGCTACTTACAACTCAATCAAGCTTCGCTCACCCCCTTCTCAAACGCCCCCTATTAAAATAAAACACCCCCGTATCGTTACTTAGTTCATGTTCGCTCAGGCCTCCAGGTATCTATCAGTTTGATTATCCGGAAAGCTGTATATGTACCGCGGCGTCGAATAACTGTTGCTAACAATTTATTACCGATATAAAACAATAATACTTATTAAAAAAAAAACAGGTTTAGTTTGGGAGAAAGGTAAAAATTGGTTTATTTATAATTCGCTATCGCTAGCTGCACATTTGTCCGATCTCTCTGGTAATTTATGGATGTCCTCATAGAAAAACCGTACATCTTTTGAGATGGTCCAGTCATCAAGCCATTTTCGGACATCTCCGTTATTATTGGCTTTAAGTCTGGTGAGTACTGTCGGTGGGGCAAGAGTTTCCTACCAAATGCCGAAATGATGTCCCTGACTGCTTTCGCTGTGTGCGATGGGGCGTTGTCGTGCTGTAAAATTACTTTTCCGTATCATGCAGCCCATTCTGGTCGCTTTTCGATCAATGCATGGCTCAAATTTATTATTTGTTGATGGTAGCGAACGGGTCTTGAAGTCGATATTGATGATTATCCAGAGTTAACCCATGATTTTCTGCGTTTTAGGTTCACGAAATATATCAATGTTTTGTCTCCAGTTACGATCCGATGCAAAAAGTCGTTTTTTTCATGCCGAGAACTCAAAATTTCGCACACCCTCCCTTTTTACCATCTGTATGTCATTCAGCTGACGTGGTACCCACTTTTTTGCCTTCTGGATCTGCCCTGGTACAATGATTTCATGTCCTACTCATGCGTTTAATTTTTAAATTGCCAATACGCCAAGCAGTAAACATGGAGAGGGGGTAACAAAGAGAATCGTATTGCTATTCTAGTGCTATATAACAGCAATAAATCTGGAGATTTTCAACAAATCGTTAAAAACATCGCAAAAATGCCTTTATCGTGCTGAGAAAGGAGTCAGCGAAATCTCCTCTGTCGACGACAGAGCAAGAAAATGCCACCCTCGCCAGATCAGGATCCCAGCAGTTGTCAAAGGGGCCCCTAAAGTATTTAGAGAAGTCCGCTCCAAAATAGAAAAGATAAAAATACTGCTGAGGTCAATGTCGCACATCATTAAACATGACTTAGGGGCTTGACACTTACTACATACCGGACAGCGATCGACGCCAGCCTTACGTAAGATAAGAGCTACGAGAGCGAAGGCGTTACCAAGTCTAGCGGTTAATACTTCTTATATTTTTAAGATGGGGCTGGAACAAGGTTCACAGTCTAATCTCTTATGTCATTTTATTGCCGCGACAGTACCTTTCAAAATGCCATTGATGTTTAAACGATTTCGAGTTAGCTTCATATTTTTTTCGTGTTATAAACATGTCAAGTTACGAGCAAATAAAGAGCATTTGAGGCACCTACTGTTTTTCTTGTTCAATAAAAAAGAAAAACGCCAGTGAAGGCCAGTAATCACCAGACTTGGCCCCTTCCGACTACCACTTGTTTCCATCGTTGTCTTACGCATTTTCCATCAAACACTTCAACAATTACGGAGATGTTGAAAAATGGCTCGATGGTCTTAATCATCATCATCATCATCATCAATCAGCCTGTATCGATCCACTGCTGGATGAAGGCCTCTTCAGCATAGTTCCAACTCATCAATCCATCGTGCTTTCGGTCTTCTTCGCGGACGTTTGCGATCAAGCGGTATCCACTCCAGGATTGCCTTGGCCCATCTGTCGTCCCATCGCCTCGCTATACGACCTGCCCATCTCCATTTCAATTGCTTTACTCTTCCAATGATGTCACAGACTTTTGTTTATTCCCTGATCCATCCGCAGGACTTTCTGTCTCGTCTTTTAATACCAAGCATACATCTTTCCATTCCCCTCTGTGCCACCCGAAGTTTTTGAATTGATTGCGATGTGAGTGTCCAGGTTTCACTTCCGTATGTCATAACGGGTAAACGCACTGATCGAAGACTTTTCTTTTTAGGTTTATTTTCAAGCCAAATGGTTCGCCAGCCCTTTGCAGTTCTTGTATGGGTCTTTGCAGCTCCTCTGGGTCTTGTGAAATAAGAATAATATCATCTGCAAATCTAAGATGGTTTAAGTTTGCACCATTGATCTTTACACCATCCTGTTCCCAATCCAGTTTACGGAATACTTCTTCAACACTGCCGTACACCTCGTTCCATATTAATTCCCACTTCAAGATCATCAAGGTGAATTGTGGCTGTAGCTCCATCATATATCGATTCTAATAGGTTTACATAGGCTCTTTCTACACCTTAGCTAAGCAGTGCATCCATTATCGCATGCTTTGAGATGGAATCAAATGCTTTTTCGTAGTCGATAAAAGCCAAGCACAGTAGCATGGTGTATTCGTTGTGCCTTTCTATGACCTGCTGTACAACCTGGATGTGATCCATTGTACTGAATCCACTTCTGAATCCTGCTTGTTCTCTTGGTTGTGCGTCATTCAGTTTTTTTAATATTCTTTTAGAAATTTTCGTAATGAAAACTTTGTACATTACTGATAGGAGGATTATTGGACGGTAGTTCTTTAAATCTTCCTGTGCTCCTTTTTTATGTAAACGGATCACTTCTGCATTTTTCCATAAGTCAGGTACTTTTTGTTCTTTGAGGCATTTTGAATATAATTTTTCCAGTGTTTTATGTAACGTCCGACCACCAGATTTTAGCATTTCGACCGTTACACTGTCTTCCTGGAGCCTTGACGTTTTTCATCGATTCTATAGCATTTGTTACTTCCTCCACTAGGATATCTGGCATTTGTTCTTCCGTGGGTATTGTTGTCTTTGATTGGTTCTGATCTTCATATAACTGGGAATAAAATTTTCTGACAATCTCTATCATTTGGGTACGCGCCCTGCATACTGTGCCATCCTCACGCTATAAAGCATATATTTGCATTCTTTTGTTTCTGTTTCTGTTTAGTTTTGTTAATTCCTTTGTTTTCTTCCAGGGTTTTTTGCACTAGCTGCATATTGAATCCGCGCGTGTCCTCTCTGATACGTTTTCTTATAGTTTTGTAGAGCTCAGTGTACTCGACCCTGCCAAAAGGACTACCTGCATTTCTCATTGCTCGCCGTTTCATCATTAAATCAATGGTCTCACTGGAGATTTTTGTTTGTTTGAGACATTTTTCTTCTGGTGCTATTGAAGTAGCCATTTGAAGTACATTGTTGGCAATTTCTTTATATTCAACTGATATTTCCATCTCCTCTGGATCTTGTAACGCAGCAAACCGGTTTGACAAAGCAATCTTAAAATCGCTTCCTCTCTCCAGCAGTTTTCCAGAATCCACCTTGCCTTTCTTTGATCTTACCATTCTTTCGCGCTCTTTTCGACAGTCAATCCGAACTCCTGCTCGTACCATTCGGTGGTCACTTCCGACATTAAAATTGTTAAGGACAGTACAATAGGTAAATATTGTTTTATCGTTGGTCATGATGTAGTCAATTTCGCTTGTGAGCCCAGATGGACTTTTCCATGACTATTTTCTGCCGATATTTTTCTTATAGAATGAATTCATAATATATAGTTCTTGTCCTTCAGCAAAATCAACCAATCTGTCACCTCTATTGTCTCGCTCACCAGTTCCATATGGGCCAGTTGCATTTTAGTCTGTTCTTGTTGTTCCAATTCTGGTATTAAAATCACCCATTAGGATTTTGTACCTACATTTCTCCTTGTATAAAAGGTGGGCCACATAATCATAAAATTCCTCAATTTCCTCATCCCTATGGCTTATAGTTGGTGCATAAGCTTGGACGATTTGAAACCTATAAACTTGAAAACTTTTTATTCAGCTGAATGACGCATTGGGTTAGTCGGATGTACATTCAAATTTTACCACACTGTCCTTCAGCTTTCGATTGATGAGGAATCCTATTCCGCCACATCGGCCATTTTCCGTACCTCGAGTGTAGAGTACGTGTCCAGTTGGTTCCAGTTTGATTAACTCTTCACCCTTTCTTCGGGTTTCACACAGCCCAATAATATCCCAATGTATGTTGTCAAGTTCGATTAACAGTTCTTGCAATCGAGCCTCTGTTTTCATAGTCCGTATATTTACCGTTGCAATGTCAAAAGTCCAATGGCAGCCTGATCTAACCCGGCTGCCGTAGGTAGTTGCCCCTTGGCCTCCGGGGAATGAGGGCCGTGTTTGAGGTTGTACTGTCATATTTCAACATATTGAAATACAATGTGTATATATGTATGTATGTATATATATATATATATATATATATATATATATATATATATATATATATATATATATATGTATATATATATATATATATATATATAATTGGGTTCAAATTTATATATATATATATATATATATATATATATATATATATATATATATATATATATGTATATATATATATATATATATATATATATATATATATATATATATATAAATTTGAACCCAATTACCAATTGAAAAGAGGACTAGACAAAATTTTGAAAAAAAGTGGACATTAAGGTTATGTACAAACCAAATAATAAATTAAGAGAAGTTCTCCAAAGGATAAAGTAGAGCAACATGAAAAGTCGGGGATTTACGAAATATAGTTGTCAAGACTGTGATCGAAGGTATTTTGGGCAAACATAAAGATCCATATTAACAAGATATAAAGAACATATTACCCACATTAGATATGGGAGAAATGAAAAATTTTGAGTTGCCCAATATGCAATCGAACATGACCACAGTACAGATATTAGTAATTTAAGACTAATTAAAAGTGTTAATAATAATAGGGCTTTGGTTGCATATGAAAGCATTCAAATAGAAAAATGTAAGAAAATCATGAACCGAGATAAAGGACCGATTCCTTTCAGTCAACTTTTTCTATTATTAATGTAAGGCTTAGTACACTTCATGGTTCATGATTTTTACACGTTTCGTTAGGTATGGTTTTCATATAAATAAAACCTATTTTAGGTTTAGAATTAGATTAAATCATCTCCTGGTGATGCTAACATGGTTAGCGAAACGTGCGTCGAGCAGTTCAAAGAAGTGTTTTGGTGTTTAGTGGTAAATCTCTTCAAGTTTAGAGTCCTCAGTGTTGGTTTTTCTATAAACTACACACTTATGTACAAGGAACAGAACTTATTACGATTCATTTAAATTAGAGAACCTTCCCTTAGACAACAAAAGTTTTTTCTTTGTCTGAAATCCAAAACTCCACTCTTATCACTGTCGATAAAGGAAAATCGGCAACACCGCTAATGGATTGGTTTATTATCGTGCAGCAACCCCGCAATCCCCCTGAGAATACCACCCCGAACCGAATTGGAGGGGAGAACAACGTCCGTAGCGTGACGTCTTCTCCGTCGGTGGCGAAATCTTTTGCGCGCACGAGATTTCCTTAATCCAAACAATATTTTACGAGACAAACCTAATTAAAAGTTGGTCCTAGTTGGCCCGGCGCGCACATACACAAATAAACGCGCGCGCTCTCCCTGTTAGTCGAAAAACTCAATTAACGGGGATTTCGCCGTCGTTACAGTGCAGGTGGGCGAACATCTAAGATTTCCCACGTTTTCGCGGTTTACTTTTACAGCGCGGTGTAGATAAACAATTTTTTAATGCCACCCTTGCAATTTATTAAGAGTTTTCCAATAAGAATGCCGGAACTTTGAAACATAATAACAACACTGAAATGTAAATGTCATATATGGCCTGTTAATAATAAAGCACACAATTTTGTGTTATATCGCGAATTTTCCTTTTGTATCAATTGAGTCGACGTCTTCTTCGAAGTGGTAACTTTAGCTTCTGGGATAGGAAAAAGTCACAAGGGGCCATATCAGGCGAGTACGGTCAGGGTCGATGACGTTCATTGAGTTTTTGGACAAAATATTTTGACGATGGCTTTGTGCGATAGTGTAAGATCCATAAATTGTCCTTCCACAAATCTGGTCGGTTTCGGCGGATATTCTAACGTAAACGCCTCATGACGTCTAAATACGATGGCTATTTTTTAAATAAGGCCCGTTTGTGAATGAGAATGACGCGCAATCGCCGCCTCGTTTAGGCGCCATTTATAACCGTATCGTCTGTTTGTGTGATACAGTTTAACAACTGTGAGATACGATCTGTAATTCGATTCTTGAGTGCAAGAAACTTGGCAGCAGCGGAAATTCGCCGTCAGGTTTGTGAAGACAGTTGAGAAAATTGGGCTTTCGAACAATTTTTTTTCTCATAAATGGAAAGCTCACATATACGTTTTATAACAAAATTATTTTTATTTTTATTTCTTTTCCTTATAATTAAAAAGTTATATCAAATTGAAAATAAATTTTGAAATCTAGTACCGACGACGCGCCGGACGTTCCCGAAATAAACCCGAACGTATCTGACCTTACAATAGTAACGAAAGGCAATATCGGGTCGGCTCGGAACAATTCGGAAGTTATACCAAAATTTTCTTTCGCGCTCTTTCAGAGAATCGGAGTCTCCGGCAAATAAAAAAATGTATCGATCTTAGTCATTGTTCTATAGATTTAACCTAAATCTTTGACTGCATTTTTTGGTTTCCTAGCGATTTGAAAAATACTCGTTTTTAATTGTTATTTAAGCTTTTGGTGCTGTTTTCGACATTATATTCATATATCTTTACAGAAGATATAGAGGCTCAAACGTAAGTTGAGAATGAAATATTGAAATTAGATTAGGGTTCCTTTTGTTTTTTGCATTTGTTTTTATAACTTTTATTTATAACATTTAATTCATGTAGGGAAAACAAATTAACGTGCCAAATTTATAAGGAATATTTGTGTGTGTACGCAAAGAATCTACATGTAGCAACACAAACGAGAGTAGTAACAATGAGAAAGTCCCACAGGATCGTCTATTTTGTAGGATACGAATAATATTCAAGAAAGCGCGAATAGACAAGAACAAAATTCGACTACCAATTTGGAGTTTTACGGGATAATCTAATTTGTAGATGGTCGAAAAATACAGAAATTTGTGTGATCAGCTGGATGAACATCAATTAGTTAAATTAAGGACTGGCAAAGTAGTTTTCGATGGAATTAAAACAAACATCTGAAGAAGTATACAAAAAAAAGAGAAATAGAAAAGCAAACCTACTATCCATACACAAAGTAAAGAAAATGGTACATTTCTATTCTAAATAAAAACAAAACAGTTAAAATATTTAGTGTTTTTCAGAATTTTGGTACATTTCATCTATTGATTGAACGTATTCATTTGATAAGGTGTGTTTAAACATAAGTTAGAAATTTATTATAGGCATTGAGGACTGATGGTAGACTGACAGTGGTTCCAGGATATATTGTGGCACATAGAGGTTTACTAGTGGGTATACTTTAACAAGAGAGTCCCACACTTCGACTATAAAAGTTTTCAAACTAAAAAAAAATTGTTTAGGTGCCTTCTCTCATTTGGAAAATCTCTAGCTAGTCATGCATTAATAAAACAAATTTCATGGATAATAAAATTTAATTTTAATGCAATAATGTAGTATGGATGGATTTTTTTTTAAATATTGTTAATAGAGTTTAGTGTGGGGGTTTGAAGAATTGGTGTGGTTTTAAAAGTATTGCAAACTTCAATGAAATCAATCAAATTATTATGCAATCAAACAAATATGTATATAATTTTTGATAGTGATTGTTTTTATTCTGAATGGATTATTAATGTAGTTTACATATTATAATCTACTGTAATATATTATACATATTAACGATAATTTTTTGACATTATATATATATATATATATATATATATATATATATATATATATATATATATAAGTAGTACGTTAGCAGTAGTGAAAACACTATACTATTATAACGTCACAAACATGGCAGCCAATCGCGGCGCGTTCGTAGTCACGTGATTTTTTTACAATTTTATACATTTTAATTCATTCATAATCAATTGTAACAAATTTTTAAAAGGTTTTTGGCAGTGATTATTAATATTATGTACGATAAAGTTTTAAAATAAAGTAGAATAATCGATAATTATTTTTTATTCAAAAACACAATTATACAATAACTTATTGTTTTAGACAAGTGTAAATTTTTATCAGTTTCTTGTTTTATTCATACTGCCCTACGCTAATGCCAAACCGGAAACAGTAGTCTGCCATATGCAGTTACCATTCTGGTCCCACTTACAGAATTATATGTTCTTTCCTGTAGTTATATTCAAATAGTATCAAATGGTACCTTTTTGAAAATTGTTATTTCATGTAATTGAGCAGAATCCCAGGACATTTTGTAAAGATTACCTAATAGAGATATGCATGGGCGACCGATGGCCGCCTAACACGATTAGGCGACGATTTATGGGCGACGCGGACACATTTGGCCTGCGTCCAATTAGGAAATTAGCAGGCTCGCACCAGGTCCTCCTACCCCAGGTCCTAATCGGGTTAACGGGCGCCTGTTAGGCGACAGTGGTAGCAAAAGACGCGTATCGGTAATCTGATAAGATATCCAGGAGGGCGAAAGACATTGGTGCAGGTTTTTTTTTATTAAACATAGATGGACTTTTAGAGATTTATTTTTTTTATTGTGTAACACAAATTACATATTTATTAATCCACATTTTTTTGAGTCCCTCAAATTAATTCCCTCTCACTGTAATACCAGGTATGTACATTCTATCAAAAAAGTACCAGGAATTGACCAATAAAACACAAAATGTTTATTATTATATTATTTATATTATAGGCCCCTTCCGAAATAATACACTTATGCCAACGAATAATCCAATTGTCAAAAACATTTTTTTGCGCGACTTTAGTTCTCGCCGCGAATTACCTTTTAGTCTTCTATCGACTGAAAACGGGTGCCTCGAAGTGGTAATTTGAGTTTGGGAAAGAGAAAGAAGTCGACCGGAGCCATATCAGGTGAATACGGTGGTTGTTCGATGGTGTTTGTCGAGTTCTTGTCCAGAAATTTGTTCACAATGATAGCCTTGTGAGTGATAGCCAGTACGTTGTCGTGATGCAAAATTCAAGTATTTCTTTCTACAAATAGCCTTTTTCGATGAATTTGCTCCCTGAAACGCCGCATAACTGTCAGATAATATTCTTTATTTACCGAATGCACTGGATAATCCGCGATAATCAAAGAAAACAATCAATCAATATCAATATCACCAATCAATGTCAATATCGCCTTTTGATCGACTTTGACGTGGTTTTTTGGGTTTCGGCTCAGATGGAAGGCGCCATTGCGAAGCTCGTTGACTGGTTTGCATGTCAAACTCGTATACCCATGTCTCATTACTAGTCACAATGTGTTTTATGAATGTGGGGTCGGAATTGACTCGTTCTAGCATGTCTTCAGACACCTTTATGCGATTGACTTTCTGAAGAAAATTCAGGTCTTTCGGTAGTCGTTGAGCAGCAACGCGTTTTATGCCCAAACAATCGCTTAAAATGGTACGAATTGATTCATGAGACACAGAAAGATCAGCGGCTATCTCTCTCAAACGTAAATGACGATTTTCAGTTACCATTTCGATCACTTTAGCGATGTTAAGTTCAGTTGAGGCCGTGATGGCCGACCAGACCGACGCAAATCTTCCACCACATCTCGACCGCTTTTGAATGCATGTGTTTTTGATAAAGTCGATTCACCGTAAGTCTTCTGCAACATTTTCAGCGACTTGCCACACGAAATTCCATTTGCAATGCAACATTTAAGACGAATTCTTTGTTAGAAGTTTTTTATCTGTTGTAAAAATTGCAAAAACACACTTGAGATGAACTGACAAAATCGAGTACTATAAACAAACTAAATGACAGATGACGTTCAAACTCCGCGTCAGTATATTGGATATATTGTGTCAACTTAGCGATAAAAATAATTTTGACAATGTCTTTAAGCGAGCTTTTCAAATGATCAATTCCCGGTACTTTTTTGATAGAATGTAAATATGAAACCGGAATTTTTGTATAGAAAATAGACGTTTATTGTATGAACATGATAAAAAATATTTTATTATTTTATTTATTTAAATATTGCCCTTCGCTAGCTATATATTTCCCCCCCCTGTCTGACAATTTGTGAATGCCACGCCAAAAAAACTGTTGCTATTTTTAGTTTTAATGTTTTATCCAATCTTCCAAGCAGGTTTTATAGTCGATTTCGACTCTTTTCTTCAAAGAGACTGTCTTGAACGGCTTCAGTGGAGTCAAAACGTCGTCCATGAAGTGGTTTTTAATATAAAGAACAGAAAAAAGGTACACGGTGATATATCTGGTAAATATGGTGCCCATATTGTAGACAAATTAACGAAAAATTGCCATGTGCCATGGTGTAAAGACCATGAATTATTTTGCTGCAAATCTAGACGTTTTTTCTTTTAAATGGACTTACGCTAATGACGCATAAAGCTGGGTCCACATCAATACAAATTTGCGTTGAGTGGACTGTATGTGTTGTATGTGGTGTGCCTGCTCGGAATTGTAAACGCTCTGACACACAAAGTCATACATAAATATTGTCGCCGCACAGCAGGCACATGAACGATGTGTTGTCCACCAGATAATACAAACAAATTGTGCCGGTAAATTCAACGCACACGTAAATTTTATTGGTGTGGACCCAGCTTGACGCTTTATAACATTCTTGGTTGTGTTTTCTTTGTTGGTTGACGTAGAACGTTATCCTGAACGTTGTTTATCTTCAACTAACCGGGTCTTTCAAATTAAGCGTTTTTTTACGAATAAAACAAAAAAAACAAAAACAAAAACAAAAAAATTCTTGAATAAAACACAGATGGCGTTGTGAATTTGCCTATGCTTAGTGTCATTTCAGAAGTGTAATGTATAGCTTGGTTCACACCAATAAAATTTTGCGTGCGTGTTAAATTTACTGTGCGGCAAAAATATTTACGATGCAAAATTACCACACACAGTCAATAAATATGTGTTGTGTGCGCTGTACTCCTCGCTCCGTCTGTGTGTGTAGTGGGATGTTTGTTGGTTATGTCTCATTAGGTTATTCCAGTAAGGGTCAAAAATAAACTTAATATTTTTCAGTGTTTTTATATCATCTAATTAGTCATCGGTGTTTAATATCATCTTTTTTTTTTCATCATTTGAGATGAGGAAAATCCACGATTGATTCATAAGAAACCTTAATATCCTAAACGAGTCACAGTTTGGTGTGTATTGAAGCTTTAACTGTATGATCAATTTCAACTTTCATTAATGTATCGGGCATCAAACAGAGCCAGAATACTTCACATCAAATACAGAAGAAAGCTTTATGAACAAAAATATGGATCGTCAGGTCGAACAAATTATTTTTTACGGTTGAAATTACCGAAATATAAACTAAACCAAGATGCACCACGAAAATACCAAAGCTTTCTTTTCTGTGCTTTTATTTTCTCTAGATTTAATTTGACCTAGAGAATTCTAATTTTGGATCTCTAATTTGATCTGACATGAACGTGAATTTGCCGTGTAAGAGCTGAAATGATAGTTTGATGGTACAAAGTCTGGATCATGTAATGGTTATATTATATATTGAGTTGTTCGTAATGTTCATAATGTATTTTTCATTAGATAGTCTTGTAAAAGTGGTTTGGTCGAATCTGGAGCGGATATTTTGACATTTACATGTCCGAAAAGAAGCAGCATTAGAAGGAAAGGTAGTAGCTATGGTTTTCGAATATTCTCGTGGTGTAGTGCTCATAGACTCCTTTGCAAAAGGCAGGACCAACAAAAAGCTAACAAAACTACATCACCTACACTTTGAATGCATTGTATTTACTGGATTGACCTTCTAGTGATGTTAAAAAACAAAAAAAAAGCTTTAAAAACTTGCGTTTCCTTTGTCAGATCGAGAATTTTTCGAAAGACACTCGTAAACTCATGAATACTAAACTAGAAAGATTGTGTTGTTTTCACTCTGTTATTTTGTTTATTTTTAATTATCCCCCCAAATCGAAACCGAAGCCGGCCACCTCCTCCTCATTTCTAAAGCAATCATCTCGGCGATCGCGGACGCGTGCAGCAATCGACCATCTCGAGGGCCCACTCCCGAAACCGGCCGTACGGAAAATTCCCGTCCGCGACCGGGCCCTCCCCCAGGTCCCCCACAGATCAATTTTGCCGTAGCCTTTCGGATTCCGGTTAAATTAATTAGGTTGCCGACTTCTCGGTCGCTTTCTTGTTTGTTTTTCATTAGGCAGATGGCGCTAGGGCCGGCTCCTAGCCGAGGATTAACGAGAAAATAACAAAAAAAACTGGAACAAGGGATTTAGAAGTTGTAATAACAAGGCGGGACCTGTCGCAGAACCTTTTTTGTCCCCTATACGTGTCCTAGTCTATTATTATGATTATCGGTGGGCGTGCTCGCCAATGATTTGAATATTGAGTTGGCGAATTTCAGGCCATATGGCGTGTTTTTTCCTGGTTAATGTCGCACGACTATTTGACATCGCTTATGGGGCCCCTCTTACTGACACATAGAAGTCTCTTATACAAAATTATATAAAGAGTTTTCCAATAACAGTGTCAGAAGTTTGAAGCGTAATAGTGGAAACACTGTTGTACTATGTACTATGTATGGCGATTAATAAATGTTAGTTTTTTCTTGTACATGTTTAATTTGGGTTTGGTTTATAATAATTAATTAATTAATGTAATTTGGGGTTTATTCAAAATATGTGCCATCGCTAACTGCACATTTCCTCCATATCTCTGGCAATTTGTAACATCTCTGGAATTGGGCTTTTGAACAATTACTTTTGTCATAAACGGAAATATCATATATAAGTTTTATAACAAAAGCTATTATTATTTTTATTTTTTCTATATAATTGAAAATACATTTTTAAACCTAGTATCGATGACGTGCCGACAATTCCCGAAAAAAACCCGAACCATTGTGACCTCACAATATTAACGAAGGCCGATATCGGTTCGGCTCGGAACATTTAAAAATATACCCGCTTTTAATTGTTATTTAAGCTTTCGGTGCTATTTTCGACATTATATTCATTCATATATCTTTACATAAGATATGGAGGCTCAAAGGTAAGTTCAGAATAAAATATTGAAATTAGATTATTTAATTCATGTAGGGAAAACAAATTAACGTGCCAAATTTATAAGGAATATGTCTGCGTGTCCGCAAAGAATCTACATGTAGCAACACAAACGAGATTAGTAACAATCAGAAAGCCCTATAGGATCGTCTATTTTGTAGGATACGAATAATATTCAAGAAAGCGCCAATAGACAAGAACAAAATTCGACTACCAATTTTGAGTTTTATAGGAAAATCTAATTTGTAGATGGTCGAAGAGTACATAAATTTATGTGATCAGATGGATGAACATCAACTAGTTAAGACTAAAGTAAAGACCGGCAAAGCAGTTTTCCATGGAATCTAAACAAACACCTGAAGGAGTATGTAAGTAAGGAGTAAATCTACTAGCCAAACAAAAAATAAAGAAAATGGTATATTTTTATTCTAAATAAAAACAAAACAGTTAAAATATTTAGTGTTTTTCAGAATTTTTGTACAGTTCATTTATTGATTGAACATATTTATTTGTATATTCATAGGGTATGTTTAAACATAGGTTAGACATTTATTATAGGCATTGAATACTGATGGTAGACTGACAGTGGTTCCAGGATATGTTGTGGTACATAGTAGTTTTCTGGTGGGTTTAACAAGAGAGTCCCACACTTCGACTATAACAGTTTTCAACTCTAAAAAAAAATGGTTTGGGTGCCTTCTCTCAGTTGGGAAATCTCTGGCTGGTCATGCATTAGAGTGAGTTAGCAGCCAGACTTATTTATATTTGCATATATTATTAAATCAAGAGTCTAATGTGGTGGTTTGTAGAACATGTAAGACGAAAAAGCTTAATTAAAGCAATAATGTAGTATGGGTGGATCTTTTTTTGAAAATATCGTTAATAGAGTTTAGTGTGGTGGTCTGAAGAATCGGTGTAGTTTTAAAAGTACTGCAAACGTCAATGAAAGCAATCAAACGATTATGCAATCAAAGAAATATGTATATAATTTTGGGTAGCGATTCTTTTTATTCTGAACTGATTATTAATGTAGTATACATATTATAGTCTACTGTAATATATTATTCTAGTTGGGGGAAGTTTTATTATGTATATTTAACAGTGTATTTTTTAAACTTGAAGAGATTTATCACTAAACACCAAATCACTTTTTTTGAACTGATCGACGCGCGTTTCGCTAACCATGTTAGCATCATCACGAGATGATTAAGATTAAGTTTAGTATTTCACACCAAAGGTTCCAATAGAAGAATTGAGTGTATTTTTTATTGAAATAAAAAAAGGTAAAGGTAAAGTGTTTGGGTTAGAGGCGCATCAGCAACTAGGCTATTTAGCGACTGGACCTACAGCTTAACGTGGGTTCCGAACTACGGTCATCAGTTTTCGAGAAATCCCGGCCAGCACCCCCCTCGGGCTATAAACCCTTGGTTATGTGCCTACCCATAAGTCTATCAGGAAACCTACCGACTGGCGAGTGACCAACGTAGAACACTTCTCAGAAGGCATCCGGCCTTACCCAGCCTTTAACTGGCGTGACTGAGGGGTAATTCGTTGTCGGATTTTTATACTCTTGCCTAGAAACAATTACAAACATTTAGGAAGTAAACAGACAGAAGAAAGAAAGAAAGAAAGAAAAACAACCATCCGAGCGCTGGAATCGAACCAACTACCACTCCAGTGCGGTTTCGGCACACCAGCGGCAGGTCGCTGCTCTTACCGTCCGTTGAAATAAAATTAGTGATTTAAATAATATGGATGGGTTTTGTAATAAAGAAAACAACACGGGGATATTTCAAGAAAGGGTAGAAATTAATCATTTGGCTTTTGACGATGATACAGTAGTGCTTACGTAGAGAGAAAAAGACCTACGATATAACTTAAACGTATGGTACGAAGAGAAAAGTCAACTGGCAATAAACCGAAGTAAAACAAAAATAATGGCGGTATCGAGAAAACACAAGAACATAGGAACTAGATTAGAAAACACAGAGCTGGAACAAATTAAACAATTAAGATACTTAGTTAGGTTAACGAAAGGTTAATATCATTCGAATCGGTTAATACCATACAAATGAGCAATCTGAACCATGCATTGATCGAAAAGCGACCATAATAGGTTGGAAGACAAGGAAAAGTAATTTTGCAGCACGACAACGCCCCATCACCCACAGCGAACGCGGTCAGATACATCATTTCTGCACTTGACTGGAAAATCTTGCCCCATCCGTCGTACTCATCAGACTTGGCCCCTTCCGACTAACACTTGTTTTCATCAATGTCTCACGCACTTTCCATGAAACACGTCAACAATTATGGAGATGTCGAAAAATGGCGTGATGACTGAACCATATTAAAAGATGTACGATTTTTCTGGGAGGGCCTCCACAAATTACCAGAGAGACGGAAAAAATGTGCAGCTAACGATGACAAAAAGAATTATTAACCGCCACGCTTGGCAAGAAAAAAAAATTAATAATAACACACATTCGGTTTATCCGATATTTTCTTAAAATTGCTTAGACGAAATCCGGTGCCTCAATTCTGTTGGACGGTAGTGTACGTCTGTCTTGGGGCGTCGCTCCGCACTAATCGAATTATAGTGTAATAACGTCGTTATGGACCGTCCCCCGTATTGCAATAAATGGGCCCAGGGTGGAAAACAATCATTCTCCACGATGATGTTTCAATTCGCATTGGGGCGAAAGCATCACCAATCTAACGGACCGTGTCGAAGGGAACGGCGCGATCCTGGAGCAACCGCACCAATATTGATTCCGTTCCTGCCGTAACAATTACTGAAATAGTTCATTATTAATGACTTGACATTCTTCCCGCTGCGTTACTTAGTTCGTTTTGGTAGTTATCTAGTTCGGAGAAAGAAACAATATTAAGTCGTGCTGTCGTTAAGTAGTCATGCTATAAATTCTGTTCCTAACTGTGTATGTACGGATAGAATGTTTTTGTTTATTTTGTTAACCAGATTCTTAAACGAATATAAACAAATCCGTTCATTTCAATATATCATACATGGAGTGGGGTAACAAAGGGAATCGTATCAGTGTTAGAACGTAATAAATTTGCAACAGAGGTTTCAAAAAAATCGTTGACGGGATGAGCTTTGTTGACGACAGAGCAAGAAATGGCCGACCGGGACCAAGACCCCAGCAGTCAAAGAGACCGCTGGAAAATTCAGAGGAATCCGCTCCGAAAACAAAAAATTTTTATTTGACAGATGAAAATAACGCCAAGAACCATGTCAGGCATCACTAAATATGACCTAGGCCTTTAAGCTTACCGAAAATCTACCGGACAGCGATTGAAGGCAGCTCTACGTAACACATCGGCCAATAAGTCCCCGGACTGACAATACACATTTTGTTTTCCAAATTTCGACTTTATTCATCAATATATTCTCCTTGAAGCACAATACAATCATTCCAATGCTTTTCCAACATTTCTACATCTTTTTTATAAAACGATTTCTTTTTGCCTTCAAAATGTCCTACAATTTCGGTAATTATCTCTTCATCGCAGCGAAATTTCTTTCCAGAGAGCATATTTTTGGGATCTGAGAATAGGAAATAGTCGCTGGGGAGCCAGATCTGGAGAATACGGTGGACGAGCAAGCAATTTGAAGCCAACCATTTGTGACATGGTGTATTGTCTTGGAGAAACAGCATTTTTTTAGTTCATTTGGAGTCCTTCAAACGCACCAATAAGGTTTTGTAAGATTCGTTATTGATGGTTATATATTTGTTGAGATAATCGATGAAAAACATTGCCTGCCGGTGATTGTTGTTTACTTTGGACGGCTTTCACCAGCTGCTGTCCACTTAGCTGGACTTATTTACATCTTCAGGATTAGATTTATTTTCTTCGTTAACCGGGAGGTGTGCATTGATTAATGTATAGTTTTTGTTGACACACTTGAGGGATAGTGTCATAAGTCGATTATTTACTGGCTGGATATTAGTTATAGAACTAAGAAGGTTTCTTGAGATAGCGAAAGCAACACCGAGATGTGATGTATTTATGAGTATTCTTTTGTCCGTTTTACTTTTAAAAACCCTGTAGTTGCCGAATTCCAAGGTGCTATTATCTGTCAATATGGTTTCTTGCTAAAAAAATCTAAAATTTGGATTTTTTGCTGATTCAATGTTCGCCCCAATTCGTGGTTTTCCTGGGCGCAGGAGAGAATTGATATTTGCCGTTCCAAACAAAGTTTTTGTTTTCGGTTTCAGACGTTGGCCAGCGGTGTCTGAATCCCTCTGAAAGATTTTGCGTTTAAGCCCGGACGCCCCAGAATTCGAAAGTCCGGTTGTACGAACAAAGCTGGCAGAGGATTGTCTACCTCTTGGGGTAATTTTGTAATTACTAGAACGCTTCATCTTGTACTTTGAATTAAAGGTTTGAACCACGACGGTGCAGAGGTTAAGACTGGAGGCGTTAGTTCCAGAATTTAAATATCAGCCGCACCACTGGCGAACAGACGCTGACCACTCAACCGCTTGATATAAGTCAGACGCTAAGTGGATTTAGTTTTTTTGCCTTGGTTTGGGGCTGTTTATTTTGGGATATTCGCAGCTGTCCATTAATATCTAATGGCACTTCCACAATTCACCACCCGTGACCCGTCCAGGACCTTAGGCGAGGTATATATATATATATATATATATATATATATATATATATATATATATATATATATATATATATATATATATATATATATATAGGGGAAGGGTAGTCTTGACCGACTAGTTGAATAGAGCGATTATCAATTTTCTTGGGTTAACGGTCTGGACTTTTTAACGAAACTCGTTCCTTACAAATGCCGAGCTTTCGGAAATTTGTTTCCTTTTTCAAGGCTGCAATACAGACTGGACTATTGGACGCACTATACATGGCGCCAAATGGAGTTTTATTGATATTTTTGAAGCAAACTGCATTGCAATATAAGTTTTTTATCTGTGCATTTATCATTAACTCTTTAGTTCCGAGTCAAGGCTATAATTATCTGTTATTTTAGGTGGTTTATTCAAATTTAGAAACGCAAGAAACTATATATAATATATTTATTATAACCTAATTAGTGTAAAAGTTAATATATAATATAAATTATATTATAAATTTATTCTATGGATGTGGAATTGTGAGCAGATTGATTTGATTTGTTGAGTATTGTTAGTAAATACAAATGAATAATGCTGAGATCGTGTACGTCTCTTTGTTTGTTTGTTAATGTTTGTCCTATATGAGTTCTGTCATAGTCATTATTCAATTCTATATATTACATGAGGTTTTTTAAATTTGTCATCTTTATACATCTGTGTATAAAGGGTTGTTGTTACAAAAGTCCATGACTTACGCTTGAATTGCTTCCCGATGACACCGTATTTGCCAGATTTGACTCATAGCGATTACTTCCTTGACCTTAATCTGAAGAATTCTCCAGACAAAGATTCACTTTAAATGGTGAGGTCCAAGCTGGGACAACCTCTTAATTTGAAGAATTACAAATATCGCATTATTCGGAGAATATTATAGTCCACTCAATTTAAATAATCTCTTAATGGTGTTCCTTTCAACTTCCAGTTCCTGCCCGCTGTTAAAACGTGTATCTTTTCCACTGTGAATTGACATAATGTACTGAACACAACAGTCTTGAGTGACCTTTACATTACAAACAGCGTTGCCGCTATTACACTTCAAAAATCTGACGCTCTTAATAAAACATTTTTAACATAGTTCATTAAAAATTCAATCGACAACAGTCGGTTTTAATTGAAATTAAAACTGCGCCAAAGTTAAGTTTAAATAACGGGTGGGATGATTTCTTTCGAGTTGACAAATTGAAAATTGGTTGGCTGGAGACCGTGACTTGTTGGAGTATTTTCCTGGCTTTTCCGGCCTCGCCCGAGCATTCTGCTACCGAGAGAGAAGCGACGCCGTCTAAAATAAACACACGGATCGAGACCGAGTGATGGACGTTGATTAAAAAATAATAAAAAAAAGGGAGCGGGCTTTAGGGAGGCGGCTCGCCCACACCAACAACAAAAATAAGCGGTGGAAAAGTCATTGGCGGACGGGAACTGAACCGAAAACGAGCAAACCGAGAATGATATTCATTAATAATCACAGTAATCCCTCCATAGCCTGTATAAAACTAAAACAGTTGCACGTCATCGATGACGCTATTGAAGAACATCAGAAATACCACTACATAAATTAAATAATAAGATAACACTGGGGAAAAGCAGTTTTGTTGACTTAGAACTGTGACTTGGTTTTGACTAATTTTTCATCTCTGAATTCAAAAATATTCAGAGTTTTTCTCTATCACGTCATGTTCTTAAGCTACAGCATACCCCTCATTTTACCTTAAAAGTGTACATACGAAAGGAAATAAGGTGAGATCTGACTAAATAGATTAGAATATTTTATTCATACAGAGGTTAACATATTATTAAAAGTTAAATTGTGTTTATACAAAAAATAAAAGATATGTAAAAATTTCTTCTTAGAGCTTTTCCTGGAGTGTTCAGTTTGTGGACATTCTTGCTTGATGCTCCAACAGTACTCAGCCATCATACTGACATCCCATCTACCTTGATAACGCGCTTCCATAACCTTTAGATCTTGGTGGAATCGCTCGCCCTGTTCATCACTAACAGCATCAAGATTTTCTGGGAAGTTAGCAAGATGACCATGTAAGAAATGCAGTTTGATGCTCATGTTGCAACCAAGCTTTTTAAAGCTCTCCAAGAGTTATTGAACAATTTCGATGTAATTCGGGGTTCCTATATTTCCAAGAAAGTCTTTAACAATATTTTTAAAAGCCAACCAAGCATTCCTTTCAAGTTCGGTCATTGTTTCAGTGAAATTTTCATCTTTAACGAGTTACCGAATCTGTAGACCATCAAACACACCAGCCTTTATCTTTCCATATGACAGGCTAGGGAATGCCGAAATGATATACTTAAAGCAGTCTCCTTCAATTGACAAAGCCTTAACAAATTGCTTCATGACACCTAGTTTTATATGCAATGGCGGAAATACAATGAAGTGGTTGATTTATAATGTTTGGATCACCAGGTCTTAGGTCAGATCTTGGCGGCCAGTTCGATTGCACCCAATGCTTCTCACGATCTCTGCTGTCCCATATGCACAAAAAACAGGGATACTTGGTATACCCGCGTTGCTGGCCAAGAAGGAAACAGACCATTTTAAGGTCAACACAGATGATCCATTGGTGCATGTTATATTGCAAAAAGTTAATGACTTTCTTTATGTCGCCATATTCTTCACGCAAAGAAACTGAATGACCTATTGGGACTGAACCGTATAAATTTCCATTATGTAGGAGAACACACTTCAAGCTGCGCTTTGAGCTATCTATAAACAATCGCCATTCAGTTGCGTTATAGTTAGAAATAGCCAATTCTTTCATTAAACATTCTACGTTCTGGCAATATACAAATCCGTCATTATTTCTGAAGTACTGCCTAAATTCATTCACTTTCTCTGGATCGATAGTAAGTGACTTTAGCTCTTTGTCAAGCAACTTTTTTTCGTGCAGTCTTGATGCTAATAATTCCGATGCTTTTTTGGATAGTCCCAAATCTCGTGCTAAATCGTTTAATTGAATCACGTTAATTGAATCAATCCTTTACGAACAGAATTATTGGAAACTTTGAATTCTTCGTCGGTGGAGTCACTTCGATCTTCACTTGATTCACATTCTTGTATTTCTAAAGAAGGTAATTCTTGAAAAACTGGCACTGGAATTTCAGCTGAATGAGGCATAGGGCGTATAGCTGACGGTAAACTAGGGTACTCAATTTTATGTTCGTTTTTCTTGTTGAATCCTGATGTTTTCACTATGCAAAAGTAGCAATCACTTAAGTGATCTTTGGGCTCTCGCCAAACCATTGGTATACCAAACGAAAGTTTATTACGTGTTCTCTTCGTCCACATTCGTAAACTCTCTACACACTGCTTGCATACTTTATGAGGGGCCCATGATTTATCTTGGTCACCTATTTTCACTTTAAAATAAGCAAAATAGGCTTGCCTGACAAATGTACTAATATTAGTCCGTTGAATGGGGATGGTAAAACTGCCACATATATAACAAAATGAATCGGGGCTGTTTAAGCACTTACGACGAGAACTACCAGAGGCAGACATAACGAAAATCTGTAGTTGTGTATGTATACTTTGACTTCACTATATTTGAGCGACAATTAGCATCGCGTACTTTAGCATCTCATGCGTAACTGACCGAACTAGTTTTGGATGACGCAACGTCACACACGCCCCCACTCCTAGGTCGAAGAAGGTTCGCCGGTAGGAGAGCAGTAGTGACTTTTGTGATTCGCCAAGCTTAGTCGGATGCGCAACAACTGTAGAGAAAAAACTTGACGTGATAGAAAAAAACTAAATACAGTTTTGGAATTAGCATGCCAATTTACGTATAAAACAGCTTAAATATCGAACTCAACAGAAATTATTTTTCAAATTGTTCCCCAGTGTAATCAAATGGGATGTATTCAATAAATTTGAAATTTGAGCTGGATTCGGTTGGCAGGATATGCGACATTGTCAAGTTTAAAATTTTTCTCGTTGATATTTGGGGGTCACATTTGTATCTGTACATTTAATTTCATTTTTTACCTTACGATCGAAAACAGTTATTTTATGAACTACCACAGTGTTATAATTGTCAGAGTCGCGCCTGTAAAATGTCAAATCATTTAAGTGGTCGTTGTCAACAGTTTCTAACATCTCTGATACTTATTTTGAACAAGAACGAGACAAATTACGTATATATTTTTTGACAGGTTATATGAAGGAAAGAAAAAGATCTTTATACACTGTCTTTTTAGATGAAATTCATTTTTCAAAATGGTACTGTAAGTCATACAAGAAAATAAAAAGAGGAGTGTAAAAATCACAAAGTTACATGAATATACAAAAAATGTGAAGAGTTTAGATAAAAAAAAATATTTTAGATATATTATACTTCATGCTGATGGTGTAGATGGGTTTATTGAGGGTGCAGAGACCATATTTTCTTAAAAAAATGAGCTTACTGATAACCATGGTGAAATTAACCGGGAAAATTTCTTGATATGGTTTGAAAACTATTAAAAAAACTTAAGTGAGCAATCTCCAATCTGTATGGCTAATCCTACTCATCATAGCATGTTAATAATCAAGATACCAACCAGTACAGACGATATTTCCCGAAAATAATTAATTAAAAACTTCAGAAACTGAACATTAATTTACAAGTTTGATAATAAATCTTCGAATGAAACTCGGAGAGATTTACCACTAAACACCAAATCACTTTTTTTAAACTTCTTGACCCGCGTTTCGCTAACAATGTTTTTAATTTGTTAAAGATTAAATAATCCCCTGATGATTTTAACATGGTTAGCGAAACGCGCGTGGAGTTATTTAAATAGAAAAGGTTACAATAGAAGAATTGAACAAATCTATACTTTAGCTTTCTTATATTTTTCGGAATTTTAAATAGAATGCCTAATTTTTAAGTTATCCTGTATAGGAATGCATGAACTTATGAATCATCCTAATATTATACGACATCCGAAACCTAGACATTGGACCCTCTAAATGAAAGCAGTACCGCTCGTGATGGATGGCGAAACCACTTGAAACGCGACATCCGTAGTTGATCCTGTCAAAATCATCCCTCTTCCCGTCACCACCCCCTTCACCCTGCATAACGCGGCGTATCGATAACAATCGAGTATTGAGATTCCGCAATCGCAGTCCGAGATCTCTTAATAGTGGCATTGTGTGCACATGTCACCGTATTGGACTGGCTTCTCCTGCGCCCTCATCCATTGCAGGACTGCTCATTTCGCCGCCATACGGTCAAGTTCGCACAAGCGAGCCCTAGGTGCCGGTGACAATCCGGGTAGAGGGGGGTGAGTGGCGATTCAATCCCTCAGCTTCACTTTCCTTGTTGTTTTCCTTTTTTACATTTTTTTTTCGTCGTCGAAGACGAGTGCTTAAAAGGATCAGTGAGGGAGAAGAGGGTTTTTTGTTTATTATTAATTTCACATAAAAGATGGGGTGGGTTTGATTTTAATCGGATCTGTACATTTGTAGTTCTCTGAAGAAAAAAATGCATTAACACCCAGAATTTTCCTTTCAGGTTTCTGTTTTTAGAACAAAAACATATGATGAAAATAGGAAATAGGATAGGATAAGATGAAAAACATAGGATAAAAAAACATAAATTCATTTAATTAGTATAGTTTAAGGTGGTACTGTCGATACCACAAGTGTCAAATGTGTGCTCTGTGTTATATGACTTCCGTAGTATTTATATTTGACAACGCCACGTAAAAGCAAAAGAGATGGAAGTATGATTACAGCACGGTATAGTAGATACTAAGGTAAGATATTGCGCATGGTGGGCGGAGCTTTGTTGGCGAGAATACGTCATCCATTGAGTAAAATTCGAACATCATAGTTTTGACATATAACAAGTTTACTAGAAGTTTATCTACGGCGTTTGTGTGGTGTTAATCTAAAATTTTCAATAATAACAATGCGTTGTGCTGTGTTTGGAAGTAACTCCGACAATCAGTCGAAAAAGAACCCTTATGATGTGAAGTTTTTTCATTTCCCCAAGAATGACGTTGTGTCTAAGAAGTGGATCCATGCCACAAAAAGACAGGATAAGTTTAACCTGAAAAGGGCATGTATTTATTCGAAACACTTTTTAAATCGCAATTTCAAGGAAAATTTTCAATATAATTTGTTAAATTACACACCAAAAACTTACCGAGAATTGAAGTATGATGTACCAACTCAAAATCTGGCATTTACTTCTAAAAAAAACCAGTAATGAATGAACAATTTGCAAGAATTGAAAAAAGAGAGAGAAAACAAATCGTCGCCGAGTTGTTGACCAGGAAACTATCACAACAGAAAAATAATTGAAAAATAAATTGAACCCAAAAACATCGAATGATGTTTATAAATTAGTTGCTTTAAAAAGTATGGTGTTTTATTTATTTATGCTTGATTAGATGTTGGGATGGTGGTAGAAATAGTAATGATGGTGATGGTAGTAATATTTCTAATCTTCCATGTTTATAACCCAGATTTGCCAATAAGTGGTTCAATGATCAAGATATTCGACTCCAAAAATGACCCACTTATGTTGAACAGTGCTCACGAAGGAGATATTGACGAGGATCTTCATAAACTTGAACATGATGGGCTCAAACATTTAGCTGGATATATATGTTTCAAGTTAAACGATTCCCGTCTAGAAAGACCCAGCACGTCCAAATATACCTGGACTGATCATTTAAGTGAAGGAGGTTTACACAAACCTTCTGAAGATTTTCTTTCACAAATGAAACAGCTTGAATAAATTTTTAAGTCTGTTAATGAAGAATCCTTGACCAAAAATTATTTAAATAATTTGATGCTTAAAATTAGCCACATTGAAAAACAAAAAAAAACTATTTTTTCGATCGCGAATGTAAGTGTAAAATTAGGTAAAAGAAGGATGATTAAAACTATTACATAATTACACTTATAGCTAATTCACAGTGGACATAAGCTTAAGAAATATGTACAGTTTCAAATTTAGGAAACAAAATGTTGTCATTTTTAATACCAATATAAAATATGGCTAGACGTGTGTTGAATAATTAATATTTTATTTGTGACAAAAAATATCGAATATATCTGGATATTACATTTAAAAACCAATATTTACAAAACTTCCAATTTGCATATTGCAATTTTATATAACCAATGTATATTATTTTTTACGTACATTTTTAAACTTAGAAACAAAATGATTTGTTTATATACATTTCAAATACTCGAAATAAATAATATTAATCTATAAAACGAAATGTTTTTGTCGATAAATAAAAAATATTCGAACTATCGAAGTTGTTTTGTTCTGTAAATAGTGTTTTGAATTCAAATAAAATTGTGTACGTGTCTGTTGTATACAATTTTGTAGTCTGTTGCCCACACTGATACAGTATTTGTCCTCAATATAAAGCCTTAATTCCAATTACAATGATTTTTAAATTGTCTAGCAACGAAGATATTTGAATTTTACTCAACGAGTGATGTCATGCGCAAACCGGATGCATTTTGGTATACGGGAATATCAGGCCCTGATCAACTCTGTTTCACACAACATATAGGATCATTACAACAAATGATTTACTTGGTTCTTTGCTGAATTGGGATGCTGATTGCCATAAAATATAATTTTCGAAAAAATTGCTTAATGCAATGAAATAACTACACATATTGATATATTGGAGGTATGAGGAATAAAATGGCTGAAGGAAAACGTGACCTGAATGAAATGCTTGAACACGCAAATAAAACAAATAAGTATGCTGATATAGTGCAAATTTTATGTAAAGATAAGAATAGTGCTATGAAAGTTACCAAAGCCAAAAAAAAATTAGAATAAAATTTTAATTAGTTCGACAATAAAGAAAAAAATAATTAAAAAGTCTTCAATAATAAAGTTTATTTATATAATACTATCTATTTTGTTGTGTTACTTTATGTAATAAATGTAACTGTTTTAATAAAAAATACTTCGTATGTTTTGTAATAAAAAATGTTTATGAAACTGATATCCCCACATACCGCATTCGATATATGTTTAAATTTCGCGCGCATTATAACCTCTTTGGCGGCGTTGCCACATGTAATTAACATAGTACATTTTTCTTAATTATTTGCTAATTACTCTTATGTACCAGGTAAGTTATGTATTACCAAAATGTTCAATTTTTTTTTTCGTTGATATCACTTGCATTGTAATCTGAACGGTACTGAAGGCAATCATTTTTTTTATTAATATTTTTTTCTGGTTCTCTGCAACTCTTTAAAAATGTAATTGGTTCATAATCTTATTACAATGTACCAATATGCCAAGTTTCATTTCATTCTGAACAGTAATTCTATAACCGACATTACCGTTGACATCCATTCAAGTGAAGAAAGTTTGGATCAATTTGATTTATTAACATTATTAACAAATAAGTCCACATCTGATCATATATGTAATATAAAATTTTTAAAGGGCGTATTTCAGCAGGTGGATTATCCATTACTGCATTTAATCAATACGTCGTTGTTCAGTGGTCGAGTTCCAAGGAATGCGAAAGTGAGCATCATTGTTCCAATACCAAAGGTTGAAAACCCTGTATTAGCAGAGGATTTTAGGCCAATCAATCTATTGCCGATTGTTGACAAAATATTGGAAATAGTGGTGTGTAGACAGTTGCGTAGATACTTTGAAAAGCAAAATTACATTTATGTGGGACAATCTGGATTTCGTGATAAACATTCATGCGAGTCTGCACTGTAACATCTTTGCACGAAATGGCGCCAAGATATTGGTGTCGATAATGTTGTGATTGGTGTATTTATGGACCTGAGACGTGCATTTGAGACTATAAACAGAGCAGATTTGATTCTGAAGCTACAACGTTACGGAGTGAAATCTTGTGTTATAAAATGGCTTAAACATTATTTGAGTGACCGGTTTCATCGAACAAAAGTAAATGCTATATCAGGAATTCTGGAAAATGACATTGGTATCCCACAAGGGAGTGTATTAGGTCCCTTTTTGTTTCTTATATCCATCAATGATCTATATAAGATTTTTAAAAAATTAGACTTAAATTTGTTTGCAGACGATACGCTCCAAATGGTGAAAGATCTTAATTCAGAACTCTTTATATATAGATAATTGGCTATGTGTGAATAAATTAAAATTAAAGTCTGAGAAAACAAAATATATGATTCTGGGAAAGAGGGGTATTTGCAAGACGTTTATTGATAAAAATTATAATATTTACATTGGGAAGAATAACATTGAAATCGTAGACCAAATTAAATATCTAGGTGTAATTCTTGATTCTCAATTGAAGTTATGTGCTCATGTAAATTACATGAGTAAAAAAATAGGGTTCTTTCGTAGAATATCACATAACTTAAGTGATTGGTCAAAATTGTTAATATATAATACCATAATTTATCCCCATTTTGCATTGTGCATTTGCAATGCGAATTATTTTGCATTGTGATAGGTATACACCAGTGGATTTGATGTTGCGCTCTTTGGGCTGGTGCTTTGTGTGGCAGACTATTGAGATGGCCAGTATTGTTATGATTTTTAAAATTAAAAATAACTTAATGCCTGCATATCTTCGAAGGTACTTAATAGCGCGATCCGAAAAACACCAATGTAACATTCGCTCAAGGGAGGATTTCCATATAAATTTTGGACGTCGTACCTATATGCAGAAATCGCTTTTTGGGAATGTTATTCGGCTGTTCAATGGTCTGCCTGCAGAGCTAAGAAGTATAGAGAGTTTGGAAATGTATGTAGATAGAATCCGTAACCATTATTTGGCAAAATAAAAATAAATAAATTTTCAATCTGATTATTAAAAGAAACATTTTGGTTACACCCTATAGAAAAAGCTTAAATCGTACAGGCAACGACAGCGTAGGTCAGAAATAAAACTCTTTGAGCAAACAATAAAGAGAAAGACAAAAATAAACTGGAAACAAGGTATTGAAAACGCAACGAGTGGTAGAAATGTACAGGAGCTGGACTGAGGAAATGGAAAAAGATGGAGGCAACACGTCGGTCAATCCAACTAATGTAAATCCGTTCTCAGTTCATCACATGACAAAAATATGAAATTGGAAAAAAATTATGAAATATATTGGTACAGAATGAATAACTAATAAATATGAGAGAACTTAAAGGAGATAATAAAGAGTACAAAAATTCTAAAAGAGTGGAATACATGAAACATATTGCCGATATAAACGAGATAAAACAAAATGCGAAAATTACATAGAAACTACGTTATCCAGTATACCAAGGAATATACTTAACTAGAATATTAGTAAAAAAGATAAGAAATAAAATAAAATAAACTATGTTCAGTATACCTCGCCTAAGGTACTGGATGGGTCACGGGTGGTGGATAGTGAAAATTCCATTAGATATTAATGGACAGCTGCGAATATCTCAAAATAAGTAGCCTCGAACGAAGGCAAAAAAAAATAAATCCACTTAGCGTCCGACTTGTATCAAGCGGTTGAGTGGTCAGCGTCTGTTCCCCAGTGGTGCGGTTGATATTTAAATTCTGGAACTAACCCCTCCAGTCTTAACCTCGGAACCGTCATGGTTCAAACCTTTAATTCAAAGTACAAGATGAAGCGTTCTAGGAATTACAAAATTACCCCAGGAGGTAGACAATCCTCTGCCAGCTTTGCTGGTACAACCGGACTTTCCGATTCTGGGGCGTCCGGGCTTAAACGCAAAATCTTTCAGAGGGAGTCGGAGACCTCTGGCCAACGTCTGAAACCGAAAATAAAAACTATCTTTGGAACGGTAAATATCAATTATCTCCTGCGTCCAGGAAAACTACACGAATTGGGGCGAACATTAAATCAGCAAAAAAATCCAAATTTTAGCTTTGCAAGAAACCAGATTGACACATGATAACACCTTGGAATTCGGCAACTACAGACTTTTTAAAAGTAAAACGGACAAAAAAATACACCACATCTCGGTGTTGCTTTCGCTATATCAAAAAACATTCTTGGTTCTACAATTAATGCCCAGCCAGTAAATAATCGACTTATGACACTATTCCTCAAGTGTGCTAACAAAAACTATACATTAATCAATGCACACCTCCCAGTTAACGAAGAAAATAAATTTAATTCTGAAAAAGTAAATAAGTCCAGGGAAATTGTGGAAAAGACTATCTCTAAAATTCCTTCTAACCATGTAAAAATCCTATTGGGTGATTTCAACGCCCAACTAGCGAAAGAAAAAAGTACAGGAAAACAATCAGCAGTTTTCCCGCTCATAAATGCACTAACCATAATGGTGGAAGATTAGTTGAACTATGTTCGTAGTTTAATCTAAAAATAATGTCAACCCATTTTAAGAAGAAAGTAACAAAACAAAAGACATGGAGGTGCCCAAACACGTACATAGGTGAATTTCAAATTGACCATATTGCCATGTCATATCCCATTTATAAAGAGATTTTGAATGTTCATGAAGTCAGGAAAGGAGCTAACATAGACACGGATCACTACTTGACTAGAATCAAACTTACCTTAAAACCTCGAAAACTTATTCAAAAGAGACTGCTAATACCAAAGTTCGCCCCAACGAAAATAAAACTAGCCCTAACAGCCCCCCTAGCTTGATAAACAACCAGCGCAGAACTGGCAAGAATTGAAACAAAAAATTATTAAAACAGCCTTAAAGTTGGCCCCTTTACAAAAACGTAGAAAACATTCGTGGTGGGATGAAGTTTGCGAGCAAGCAGCAAAAAACAACAATAAACTATAACATCTTTTTGGAAGTAAGAAAAGAAACATCGAAGCTAATTAGACAAACTAAAAGAAAATATGAAAACAATCAACTCAATGAAATAGAAACAGATTTCCAAAAAAATAACACCCGAAACTTTTACAAAACATTTAAAACTAAATTAACAGACTATCAACCGCAAAGTATTTGCTTCCAAAAGGAAAACGGACAATTAGCTCTAAATAACCAAGACAATTGCAAAGAACTTGCGAAATATTTTGAACAAATACTAAACTGTCCTGAGCCCTTAAACAAATTACCAACACTAAACCCTAAACAAACAAACCCAGATTCATTACCACCGAATGAAGATGAAATAATTAGGCAAATCAAGCGGCTTAAAAATAACAAGGCTTCTGGTGAAGATGGAATCACTGCTGAACTTTTGAAATCCGCTGGTCCAGGTACAATCAAGGAAATAACCAAAATTTTACAAGAAGTTTGGCGAACCGAACGGCTTCCGGAAGATTGGAAAAATGCTCTAATCCATCCACTACACAAGAAAGGAGATAGAACGGATATAAACAACTACAGAGGGATATCTCTTCTCCCAGTTTGTTACAAGATTCTCTCTAATGTCTATGAGGCTCTGTCTACTAGACAGAGCACAGAGACAGTTGGAACCTAAAATTGGTGAATATCAAGCAGGTTTTCGCAGCATTACAACGCAGTTATTAAGCCAGAATGTCTATATGGGGCAGAAACGCTCATTTTGAATAGAAAGAGAGACATCGAGGACATTGAAAAGAAGGAAAGAAAAATCATAAGAAAAATCCTAGGCCCCAAACAAATAAATAGCACAATATACCGACTTCGAGAAAACCAAGAAATCAAACAATACACAGGTATACATAGCGATATGGGAAAAAGAAGACTTAAGTTTTACGGACACATAAAACGGATGAATCCGAGTAGGTTAACTAGACAAATAGTCGAATTTTATGAAAATAGGAGTAGAGCTAAAGTAGAAATAATTAAATGGATTGCTGCAATTAAAGAGGACCTAAGATCAGCAAATATTACACAAAGTGAAATTCAGGATAGAGGTTGTTTCAGGCACAAGGTTGACGTTTGGAAGGTTGGCCAGAGAGAAAAATGTAGGAAGACTGGAACAACTTGGTCTGACGAAAGGAAAAAAGCTCATAGCGAAAGAATGAAATTAGTATGGGCGCAAAGGAAGGCTAACAACAACAAACGCCTCTAATTGTACTTCGCGTGGTCCACCAGGGCCCATACGTGAATAATAATAATAAAAGAAACTATCAAGGAAAACCCAATGTGGATTTAGATCGGGAAGAAGACATGAGATCAAATATTTATAGTCTAGACAATCCAGCGAAAAACTTATAAATAAAAATAGATATAGAGTGTGTCCAGGATAAGGACCTACCACCCCCTTAATTTTTTTTTAAATTTGGAGCCACATTAGCTGTGGTGTCTAAGGCGTTAGCCTTACGTTACGTCAGTTAATGTGGAGCGGGTTCGAATCCCGTACTAGGCAAAAAAAAAGTTTTTATAAAATTCTTGTGAATGTTTCTAGGTAAGAGTGTAAAATCTGACAAGGAATCACCCCTCAGTCACGCCAGTTCGAGGCTGGGTAAGGCCGGATGCTTTTCTTTCTAGGTTTTCTACGTTGGTCACTCGCCAGTCGGTAGGCTTCTCGAGATACTTTCGGTTAAGCACAAAACCAAGGGTTGATAGTCCGAGGGGGGTGCTGACCGGGGTTTTCGGTAGCTGATGACCGTGGTTCGGAACCCACGTTAAGCTGTAGGTCCAGTCGCTAAATAGCCTTCTCAGTTGCTGATGCGCCTCTAACCCCAAAACTTTACTTTAATTTTTTATTTCTGGACCGATTTTCATAAACTTTTTTTAATCGGATAAAAAGGGAACATATTTGGAAATAACTGGAAAAACGAGAAGTAGGACGATAGAAATAAAAAAGAAAATAAAGTTTTGTTGAAATGTTTTGATTTTATAATGATCCAGAGCACTCAAGTCCCTTGTCTCGCCCATCACATCCTAACAACGTACAGGGGTGAGTTGAAACTGACTGCCCCGCGAGAGAGGGTCCCCGACGGTGACATGTGCAAACAATCCGGCTAATCCTCGATTATTTTAGGTCGATAATGCACGTCTGAAAGCTCGAAGGGCGACGGGCGGTCGCCCCCGTGCACGCGGGGGGTCGCCCTAATAAAACTACCGCATACCATCGGGTTTCTGTTTACTTACTGTTCGCGTGCTGTACGAACATAAGATTAATTAACATCGGTTATATCATTCTTTCGTTTGATCTCTTATCGGTTTATTTTTTTCTGTTCATTAAGCTGAAAGGGTTGGTCGAGAAAATTGACTGATAAAAATGGTGTGATATAAAATGTTTTTGTTCAAAAATTTAAACTTTCTGTGCTTCCTGGGAAAAACTGACGGGTTTATATATATATATATATATATATATATATATATATATATATATATATATATATATATATATATATATATATATATATATATATGGAGTTTTTGACTTATTTGGATTGCGTTCAACGAGACAACAGTAGTCAGTAGTTATATACCCCTGACCGTTGGGTTCCACAATCTCATGTGGAAACGCACAACAACCTGCGTCTCCGCCATAATGAGCAATAGTTAGTTGGTCGACCGAAAGGAAGCCCCACCTATCCCTTACATTGGAGGGCACATGTTTCGTTTGTTGGTGGTTAGACTCATCAGGGTACCGACATATGCTCTCTCGCCATGAGTTGTTTGATTGTGGAGGGGGACTCCATATTTTTGGCGAGAGAGCATATGTAGGTACCCTGATGAGTCTAACCACCAACAGACGAAACATGTGCCCTCCAATGTAAGGGGTGGGTGGGGCTTCCTACCGGTTCCTTCCGGTCAAGCAACTAACAAAACATATATATATATATATATATATATATATATATATATATATATATATATATATATATATATATATATATATATATATATATATATATATATATATTAGTAGGGTACAAGCAGACCCGGCCAGGCGTTGCTGTGGCTAAGTTATACTAGTTATACTTGTAGTAAAATATTCAATACAGTCAAATTATTATTTACGAATAAAGACGAAAACGTTGTAGCCGATGAAAAAACCCCCGGGATTGAGATTTGAACCTTAGATCATAATTTGGAAGCGATTGATACAAATTTTCGTAGAGTTGATATTAAGAACAAATCAACATACAATTTTGAATTTTATATTTTATTCATCTCTTATTCAAGTATATTTTGTAATAAATGTGTAATTTACAAAGTTCTTAGTTGATAACATATAACAATTAATTTTATAAATGAGGTAGGTAGAGTAGATTATTCATAATTTTTAATAATTATATTTATCACTTTGAATTAAAAAAAAAATCAGTTTTAATTTAATTTAACGCTAATTTTCCAAGTCTAAGCTGCAAATGGACATTGTTTGACCTTAAGACTTATTTATGGTCAAGATTTTAATTTTTTTTCTCCCTTTATTTGGGTTTTTTCGCCACGATCTAAAACTCAAAACATTTCAAAATATCTGTTTTTATGTAAAGAAAGAATCACTGGGTAAAAACGAAAAAACCAAACGGAGACAAATTTCTCAGCGATTCTTTTTTATTATAAATTTGCCTAACGAAAAAAACTTTACAAATTTTTAACGTTAACGTTTCGGGAAGTATTCTCCTCCCGTTTTCAAAACGAACCTAAAAATAAAGTATGTTAATTTCTATAAATTATGAAAAGATAGAAAGGAAATATATTTTTTGTGTATGCCAATTATACTTACATTGACAATTAGTTTTTAATGACAGTGACCTACTACAAAAAAAAAAAAAAAAAAAAAAAATATATATATATATATATATATATATATATATATATATATATATATATATATATATATATATATATATATATATATATATATATATATATATATAGATGAGGTTTACCGTGTGATTGCAATTGTTTATTGAAATTCTTAAATTAAAAACTAATTGTCAATGTAAGTATCATTGTCATACACAAAAAATATATTTCCTTTCTATCTTTTCATAATTTATAGAAATTAATATACTTTATTTTTAGGTTCGTTTTGTAAACGGGAGGAGAACTTTGTAAAATTTTGTTCGTTAGGCAAATTTATTACAAAAAAAATCAATGAGAAATTTGTCTTCGTTTGGTTTTTTGTTTTTACCTAGTGATTCTTTATTTACATAAGAACAGGTATTTTTGATATTTTTTGAGTTTTAGATCGTGGCGAAAAACCTAAATAAAGAAAAAAATATATAATTTAATGTTATAAATATATACAAATAAATGTATCGTTTTTCTAGGGCTATTTTTAGAGTGAAAAGGTTGTCTGTGGTGGATCTCCCTGCCCGGAAACCGGCTTGTTCTTCCGCTTGTTTATCCTTGATGTCTTCTTCTATTTCATTTCTAAGGATTCGGGAATATATTCTTCCTATTGTTGGGATTACCGCTATACCTCGATAATTCTTAGGATCATTTTTTGAGCCTTTTTTGTGAATGGTTGATATATATGATGTTCTCCATTCGATCGGCGTTTCTTCCCCATTCAGGCATCGTTGAAACATATTCTTCAACATTCTTAAAAGTTTTTCGGGTCCATACCTTATGAATTCCGGGTGGATCCCTCCAGGTCCAGGGGATTTTTTTATTTTTGTGTCTTTCACAGCTTGTTGCACTTCTTTTAGTTGGAGATCTATAGGAGTTAGATTATTTATTTAATAATAATAAAAATAAAAAAATAGCCAAAATAAAAATAGCCCTAGAAAAACGAACCCAGCGAAACAGGGAGACGCATATAGCTTTCATAGACCTAGAAAAAGCTTATGACAGTGTACCAGTATCGAAATTATGGGAAGCAATGGAAACTCTCAAGATTAGACCAACATTGATTCGGGCCGTCCAACTTTACTATGAACAGAATTCTGCGGTTATTAAAATTGGAACATACTATCTGAATCATTCAATACAACAAAGGGGCTAAGACAAGGATGTTGTCTATCTCCCACCTTATTCAAACTATACGTAGACCAATCCATGAAAGGCTGGGCACGGAAGTGTTGGAACATGGGCCTTCGGGTGGGGGATGACACCCTATATACTCTTTATTTCGCCGACGATCAGATAGTGGTTGCAGAAGACCAACAGGATTTGAGCTATATGGTGAGGAAACTAAATGAAGAGTACACACTAGCTGGTCTCACAATTAACTTAAATAAATGTGAATACTTAGCGGTGAGTAGTAATGACAACGACGATTTACCCTTGGAAAACGGAACAATAAAAAACGTTGACAAGGCTAAATACTTAGGGGTGATCTTCAACAGGCAAGGTAATAGTAATGATGAAATTCAAACAAGAATAATAAGAGGTAGACAAATCATTGGAGCACTCAACTCTGTCCTGTGGGAAAGAAAAATTAGGCGAGAAACAAAACTTCGCATATATAGCTCAATCGTAAAGAGTGTTTTGACTTATGGTTCAGAAGTGTGGGATTTAAATAATACTAATAGAAGAAAACTACTGGCCACGGAGATGGATTTTTTGAGAAGGAGCTGTCGGAGATCGAGACTTGAGAGAATAAGAAATATAAACATTAAAAGGGACACGAACATCGAGAGAGATATTGTGGACGACATAGAGAGAAAACAATTGACTTGGTTCGGACATGCAAAAAGAATGAATAAGACAAGATGGCCACGAAAAGTGTTGGAATGGATACCTCCAGAAAGAAGAAAGAGAGGACGACCAAGAAGAAGTTGGAGAGACGGCGTTGACGAAGCCATGCAAGCAAGAGATTTGCAAGAGGACATGTGTCACGACAGAACGAACTGGAAACTGGGGACGGAGAGGCGGCGACAGCCGTAGATGAGCCGTATATATATATATATATATATATATATATATATATATATATATATATATATATATATATATATATATATATATATATATATATATAATGTATCGTCGATTTAAATAATAAACATAAATGGCCGTCTTTCGAGGCACCAACCACGTTCATTATGAAAGTTAGCACTAATTTGACTAATAATTTTTTATTTTATCTTTCGGCGTTTCAACTGTATGCGATATGTACAAATACATGAGGTTTTTTTTCGAATATCTATACCCACAGTTCGACGGTTCGCATCACTAACAATGGACTTAGCTCTGGAGACGCTCCCCGTTGAACCCAAACAACCATCATCGATCAAAATGATCCGAGGCGATGCCGCAAAAGGCCCCAGGCCCTTTAAACACCCACTAATAAATTTTTTATTGCCCTAATAATCGCATAAGGCGTCCCCTTTTCGAAACTGAGCAAAGAGATTTATACGATTTTAATTCGATCTCGAGGCTATTGTGCCCCGTTTCGCCGGGGGTAGTGGCGGTAGTAGCATCGGTGGTGCTACCAGGTCGACAGATGTGCTGCAACGAAGGGCTCGTCCTGTCTGTCTGTGTGTCCGTTCCGTCAAGCCCTTCATTCATCCCTCCCCGACACGGCCACTTAGCTACATCGTGATTACTCTATAATCTCCTCGCAGAAGGAATATCAAAATGTCTTTTTTTATATTTGGTAGGGTTGCCCATCACTGATCCACAAAGCAAAATATCATGTCTCTTAGTTCAGATGTGTTAATATATTTTATCCGTTTCTGTAACTAGTAACCAACCTCTTGACAAAAATGAATTGGGGTTTTGAACATTTCTTTTTTGTCATAAATGCAAAGATCATGTACAGTGTAAACTATAACGATAAACTCCCTATAAGGTAGAAGTGAGCACAATTTGGTTGGTTTACCTTAATATGGGTTTTAAGGTAAACCTTGAAAACATTGAAAAACTCTTTACAGCGCAACAACAATTTAGACGCAGTAAATATTTATTATTAATTAATTTATTTACCCTGAAAAGAGGTAACAGCAGCAACTAGACAGCATTCTTTTCGTCACGCAGGACTATGTAATAATCAGACAGTAGAAATGGATCAGTTTGATAGTAAAGACTACCACTGAGAACTAAGTACTTGATGCCGCTAATTTAATAGAAACATTTGTATTGTTTAATATAGCCGATTCCACCACATATCAAGATAAATAAATATATATATATATATATATATATATATATATATATATATATATATATATATATATATATATATATATATATATATATTCCAGTATACCTCGCCTAAGGTACTGGACGGGTCACGGGTGGTGGATAGTAGAAGTTCCATTAGATATTAATGGACAGCTGCGAATATCCCAAAATACACAGCCCCAAACCAAGGCAAAAAAACTGAATCCACTTAGCGTCTGCCTGCGCCTCCAGTCTTAACCTATGCACCGTCATGGTTCAAACCTTTAATTCAAAGTACAAGATGAAGCGTTCTAGTAATTGCAAAATTACCTCAAGAGGTAGACAATTGTTCGTACAACCGGACTTTCGGATTCTGGGGCGTTCGGGCTTAAACGCAAAATCTTTCAGAGGAAGTCAGACACCGCTGGCCAACGTCTGAAACCGAAAACAAAAACTTTCTTTGGAACGGCAAATATCAATTCTCTCCTGCGCCCAGGAAAACTACACAAATTGGGGCGAATGTATATATATATATATATATATATATATATATATATATATATATATATATATATATATATATATATATATATATATATATATATATATATATATATATATATATATATATATATGAGCATTGTTGTTGGTTGATAAATGGAGAATGAAAAACACCTGTTTAAACATAGTGGTAAATACTGAGTATTTGATACATAAATACAATAATACATAAATAAAAATATTTATTATATAAAAATTTATATAAAAATTTTAAAACTATTTATCCCACAGCTTTGGGGGAAAAAAAATGTACTAAAAATGATCATGAGAAATTCACCAAAAATATTTTTAAGCTTCTAAAACTACCGCAAGAGGGCGTGACGAGCTAAAATCTTTGGGCCATATTAATTTGGAGCGGATTTGAAGGCCAACGGGCCAACAACGAAGATAATAATAATAACAACAGTCAAATAAAATTAACAGCACAACAGTCTAATAATTAACAGAATCTGAACTTTAACGCCTTTCTAAATGTTCAAAATGCCTTCCACCCTTGGAAATGCAAAGATTTATTTTTCGACGAGTACTAAAAACGGCAGCTTCAATTTCCGCTCTTGAAATGCTGGTTATTGAATTTTGAATTATTTCAATCATGTTTTCTCGTGTGGTAGGACGAGTTTGAAAAACAAGGTCTTTTAGTCTTCCCCACAAGTAAAAAATCGAGGACTGTCAAATCCGGTGAGCGAGCCGGCCACGAAAATAAACTACCCCGTCCTATCCAACGATTTGGAAACGAAGCATCCAAGAAGTTTCGAACCACCTGCGAGAAGTTGGCAGGGCATCCATCATGCTGGTACCACATTTGTCTTCTTGTTTCCAACGAAACATCTTCCATTAGTTCTGACAGTCCATTTTGTAAAAAATTTAAATATGTTTCACTATTCAAATGTCCATTAAAAATAAAGGGACCAATAATTTTGTCTTCCAAAACACCACACCATACGTTCACACTCCATCTATTTTGGTGGTTAATTTCTAACATCAAGTGTGGATTAGCAACTGCCCAGTAGTGCATATTATGTAAGTGAACGCCTCCATCACTGCTAAAAGTAGCTTCATCTGTCCATAGTATGCGTTTTAAGAATTGTTTATTTCCACTACACATATTTTTTAACCAGTGACAATATTATTTTAAGTTTGGTCTATTGTCACTGGTTATTGTCAACTGGTCTATTGTCAATTGGTTTTAATATTATTATTAAGACCAATTTTTAACTTAATATTACGGTAAAACTTAAAACTAACTGATTTTTTTCAGAAAAATCGAAATATCTCTTGACATGTCAGAGATATCGATTTCGGGTTTTCACTTGACGATTCCTCTTTAAATTACCTTTCTTGCCATGTAGTAAAAGCTGTACCATTCCATTTGAAAAAACTGAACAAAACTTCAAAAAAACTATTGTTGAATGTAACGCCACCTCGCGGTTTCATTTATAAACTAAATAATTTATCTCCCAGATTATCTGATTGTCCCAGCAATTGCCTTTTAAATGAATCTAAATTGAGGAATATCGGTTTAGGCAAACGGACATTAGACGACTTTTTATCTCAATAGGTAAAACTCCCCCCCGCCCCTCTATTCGTGAAATTACGACAAAATGTCATAAAACAAAGTTGTAGGAGACAGTTTGCTAATTATAACTGAGAATTTTTCTTACTCGGCTAACACTTGAAAATACACAAAAAAAATGATTGTTTAAAATGTTTAGCTCGTCATGCCCTCTTGCGGTCGTTTTAGAAGCTTAAAAATATTTTTGGTGAATTTCTCATGATCATTTTTAGTACAATTTTTTTCCCCAAAGCTGTCGGATAAATAGTTTTCAAGATACGGCCGCGATCCATCCTTAATGGGACACCTGGTATATATGAAATGTCAGATTTCTTTGTAATGCGTCCAATGAGCGGATCGCTTCAATTTATGAAGGTATCTATATCGGCGAAATTCATTCATTCATTTCATTTCTTTTCACTTATTTTTTTGTGATAAATGTGTGTGAATTGTTTGCCCGAGGAGCTCAAGCAAGATCACTGCGTAGCACTGGGTTTAATTATCTCGTTTTAAAGAAATATGAATTAATAATAATATCTATATTACATACAGTTGGACCGCCGAGGAATTGCCCGTGCGTCATCAAATGATGTCATTAATTTCTACTGCGCTGGAGCGGTAGCTGGTTCGATTCCAGCGCTCGGATGGTTATTTTTCTTTCTTCTGTCCGTTTATCTTTCCTAAATGTTTGTGATTGTTTCTAGGCAAGAGTGTAAAATCCGACTACGAATTACCCCTCAGTCACGCCAGTTAAAGGCTGGGTAAGGCCGGATGCCTTCTGAGAAGTGTTCTACGTTGGTCACTCGCCAGTCGGTAGGTTTCCTGATAGACTTATGGGTAGGCACATAACCAAGGGTTTATAGCCCGGGGGGGGTGCTGGCCTGGGTTTGTCGGCAGCTGATGACCGTGGTTCGGAACCCACGTTAAGCTGTAGGTCCAGTCGCTAAATAGCCTAGTTGCTGATGCGCCTCTAACCCAAACACTTTAATTTACTTTATTTGTAAGGATTCATAAAGTTTTATTTCTTTCAATAATTCTGGCCTAACCAAATATATTTTATTGCAAATGTTTAATGAGAACAGAATTTATATTGGCTAATTCTAGGGACATACTGAAAGATAAACAACCGTTTCACAATAATAACAGAAATGTAGAAGTGCGAACTTTTAAGTTATCTATATTTGATTTAACATTTTTTTTCTGTGATTTTAGATAATGTCCGGAAAAACACTGAAATCGCAAGCACAACAATTAGTGCTCAATATTTGAGTATTTGAAAAAGGAATGTGGGACCTTTAGAGTCTCTTTCATCAATTCAAGAGGTAAATAATGGTTAATTTGATCACAGTTTACTTATTTTGCATTATCACATTAATTTATTATATATTATAATGTATTTTTAGAGAGTTGCAGCTGCATTAAAAATATCAAAGGAAACAGTGTATTTTATTAAAAAAAGAGAATAACATAATCCAGTTATTTCGTCTCCTGGAACAAGCAGACCTCGTACGAAAACCAAAACAACAGACCTGGAAGACATAGAATGGATGTTCGAAGTAACTTGTACAGTATGTACAAATAAAGTGAATCATTTGAATACGGTAAATGCATATCAATTGTTTGCCAGTTGTACCACAAATATCTTTAAATTTTTCACATTCGCAAACATTTTGGCTTTACATTTTATTAGAAAACTGTAAAATCTTGAGCTGACATCTATCTTACTTATATCTAGCACCCATAATTGGCATATCCTGCTATTCCTGATGAATAATAATAGATTTAAGTATTAGCAATAACTGTTATAGTCTAACAAATTACTAATTTTTACGAAAACATTCCATTACCAAAAATAAATCAGCTTGAGATATGATACAGGTATAATAAAGGTGTGTTGACTAAAACTAGAAAATGATATAGATTAATTTTCAACAAAAAGTTTCATAAACCAAAAATAAAGTATAGCACTTACTTATGTCTCATAATTACATTTTTTTTTAATTATGATAATAATTAGCCCAAATTAATTCTGTAACATTCAAATCACAATAATAGGATGGAAGTCTTAAAATTTCATGGCCATGTTCTCTTATTAGCTTTTCCCACTATATTTTTCTGGCTTACAGAGTCTTTTAACACTGCTATCTTGCCAAGGGTTTTTTTTGTTTCCTTTTGAATAAACCCAGGTCTCATCTAGGAATATAATTTGGCGTCTGAACGTGATGTTACCATTTTCGATATATTTGCGAAGAAAGCAAACTCTGAAGGCAGAAATATTGTTTCTTTCGATTAATGATCTCCCATTGTCATCCCTTTTGTACTTAAAGCTTAGGTGCTTCAGGAGAGTATTGAGTGATGTATGACAAATTTCCTTTCTTCTTAATTCCATATTAAGACTTGATGGTTGCATGCTTTGCTGCAAATTAAAAAAATAGTTTTGATTGATTGCGCGGTTGGCCCTTGGTGAAACTTAGTAACAATGATAATAATTAAAACACTTGGTATTTGTTTCACAATATATTCAAGATATTCTCTAACATGTTTCGGCCTCGCGACCATTCTCAAAGAGAGTTATGTATAAACTAAACTAAAGTTTCAAAGTGCTGTCTAATGGAAGTCGGTTTTTTCATCTCGTTAAATTTATTACACTATCAATAATTGGAGTATTTCCGAAGTCTAGCTGGGTGTTTGTTAGGTTTTTGCCGTCGTATATGGCTTTTTTAATTTCGAAAATTTCCAGGTAATTTAACAGCCTGCTTTTATTGCAGCTATGTATTAATTTGGTATTATTAATGTTAAAAAAATGGTTCTGGTCTATACAATGTTCGGCAAAGCCCGTCTTTTTCTGATTGTGTAAAATTGAATATTTATGTTCTTTTAGCCTATCATTGAGCGATCGGCCCGTTTGGCCTATATAAATAGCGTTACACATATTACATTTAATTTCGTATACTCCAGATTTGTCACAAAATTTTGCTCTTTCTTTGTTATTGTTTAACATCGATGCAAGATTATTCTTATTAACAGAGATAATATTAATATTTTCGTTCTTTAACAGATCTCTTAATTCTTATCTTTAATCTTAAATTAGTCCACACAGAACTGCTACACAAATCAAATTATTTCGAATTTGAATACTTTGACAGGACAGTGCGCGAGTCAGTGAAGGATGCAACACATAAACAGTACCTAATACAGCTAAGAAAATTAAATACCCTAAGAAAATGTAAGTCACAAAATTTTGCTCACCTAAATTCTCATAATATCAATTCAATTAGTTCAGTAAGATTTTATGATAGAGTTGTAAATTTAACAAATGTTCAGTTTGATAATGAAGAAATTAAGTTATTAGAAAAAGGCCTCAAATACTGTCCAAACTTCGTCAAATCCACAGATATTGAAATACTCGCAGCTAATTTAGAGAATCTTTTAAGTAGTTTAAATAAAAGCCAATTAGCAAAATATAACATTGCAAATACAATAGCAAACAATAAAATAAAAAATAAATATTCCAACGAACTCAGAATAATTAATAAATTACGTAACAAAATTTACCAAAACAATTTAATTCTTTGCAAAGCTGACAAAGGTAATACTGTTACTATTCTAACAAAAGATGAATACCTACTAAAAATGAACACACTCATCAAGACAGAAAACTGTAGAGAACTCAAGACCGATCCAACAAAAAAATATCATACCGCTGTAAAGAAAATTACAAAAACGTACAATGAAACCTTCTTAAATATATCACAATCCAAACTAGATACCATGAACCCAAAATCTCCAGTCTTATACGGAATGCCTAAACTGCATAAAGATGGCATTCCAATGAGACCAGTCGTTTCTTATGTAAATGCTCCTGCATATAAACTTTGCAAACAACTCAACAGTGATCTACCATTATTTATCGATTTCAACTCGCCCAAAGCAATCAAAAATACAATAGAACTAACAACAAAATTAAAAAACATACAGATACCTCCCAATGCAAAGTTAGTTTCGTTCGATATAAAAAGCCTTTTTTCCTCCATTCCGGTACAAGATCTTAAAAATATCCTCACTGAAAGAATTCATGAATGCAATCTTGAAATCGTACACAAAAATGCTCTCATAGAAGCTATCAATGTATGTACCGAACAAAATTATTTTCTGTTCAATTCAAAATTTTACCAACAAACGAATGGATTACCAATGGGAAGCCCCCTGAGCCCCCTCCTGGCAGAAATTTATATGGCTAATTTTGAAAACAATTTATTTAGCGACACTAATTATACAAGACACATACATTTTTGGGCCAGGTATGTTGATGATATTATTTGCATATGGACCGGTACAGAAAGACTATTGGGTCAATTTCTTGAATATTTAAACAGTGTAAACTCAAAAATCCAGTTCACAATAGAAACAGAGACGGATAATTCATTAAATTTCTTAGATTTAAAAATAATAAGAACACCGAATAAATTAGAATTCGAAATATTTAGAAAACCCACGTATACCGATACAATTATTCACGCAAGTTCAAATCAGTCATGGAATGTAAAAATGTCCACTTTTCATAGTATGACCCACAGACTTCTAACGATTCCACTTAAAAAAGACAGCTATGAAAAAGAACTTAATATTATCAAAAATATCGCAAGGAATAATGGATATCAGCCAAGCATCATAGATAAAATGATAAAAAACAAGATTAAGAAAAACAACACCAAACATTTTTATGCCGCAACACCCGAAAAAGATTCTAAAAATTGGCATGCTATAAACTATATTCACAAATTAAGTTCAAGAATCACAAATCAGTTAAAGAACGAAAATATTAATATTATCTCTGTTAATAAGAATAATCTTACATCGATGTTAAACAATAACAAAGAAAGAGCAAAATTTTGTGACAAATCTGGAGTATACGAAATTAAATGTAATATGTGTGACGCTATTTATATAGGCCAAACGGGCCGATGGCTCAATGATAGGCTAAAAGAACATAAATATTCAATTTTACACAATCAGAGAAAGACGGGCTTTGCCGAACATTGTATAGACCAGAACCATTTTTTTAACATTAATAATACCAAATTAATACATAGCTGCAATAAAAGTAGGCTGTTAAATTACCTGGAAATTTTCGAAATTAAAAAAACCATATACGACGGCAAAAACCTAACAAACACCCAGCTAGACTTCGGAAATACTCCAATTATTGATAGTGTAATAAATTTAACGAGATGAAAAAACCGACTTCCATTAGACAGCACTTTGAAACTTTAGTTTAGTTTATACATAACTCTCTTTGAGAATGGTCGCGAGGCCGAAACATGTTAGAGAATATCTTGAATATATTGTGAAACAAATACCAAGTGTTTTAATTATTATCATTGTTACTATGTTTCAGCAAGAGCCAACCGCGCAATCAATCAAAACTATTTTTTTTAATTTGCAGCAAAGCATGCAACCATCAAGTCTTAATATGGAATTAAGAAGAAAGGAAATTGGTCATACATCACTCAATACTCTCCTGAAGCACCTAAGCTTTAAGTACAAAAGGGATGACAATGGGAGATCATTAATCGAAAGAAACAATATTTCTGCCTTCAGAGTTTGCTTTCTTCGCAAATATATCGAAAATGGTAACATCACGTTCAGACGCCAAATTATATTCCTAGATGAGACCTGGGTTTATTCAAAAGGAAACAAAAAAAACCCTTGGCAAGATAGCAGTGTTAAAAGTGTCTGTAAGCCAGAAAAATATAATGGGAAAAGCTAATAAGAGAACATGGCCATGAAATTTTAAGACTTCCATCCTATTATTGTGATTTGAATGTTACAGAATTAATTTGGGCTAATGCGAAGACATTCTATAATAAACATATTGGTAGGGATGGATTTAATGATGAAAAGGTACAAAAGACTGGTTTATCCGAGAACATATAGTCCATGTTGAAGTTCAGCCTATAATAATCAAAGCAAATGAATGTTCTTCGTCTGAATCTGATGAAGATATATAGCTATGTAGTTAATATGGTTGATTAATGAACTTAGTATACCTAATTATTTAGATATAGAAAAAAATATTTTTATTTATGTATTATTGTATTTATGTATCAAATACTCAGTATTTACCACTATGTTTAAACAGGTGTTTTTCATTCTCCATTTATCAACCAACAACAATGCTCATATATATATATATATATATATATATATATATATATATATATATATATATATATATATATATATATATATATATATATAATATATATTTTTTTTATTACATATATTCTCTTGACCGTTTATTATTATTACTATTTTATTTATTGGGACTTTCGGTCAGTAATTAAGTTTTAATTTTTAATTTTTTTATTAACGTTTCGGTTCAAACAATGGACCATCCTCAGAATAATTCTACAATACATATAACTTTTATAAAAAACACGAACTTACATTTAAAAACCTACCAATATTAAATTAAACAATTAATTTTTAATTTTTTTTAAATAATATGTGATAATTTTGTATAAAATTTTTAAATGACATTTTTGGCTTTGACATATTTAACAATTCTTTCACCTTTAAATTTTTGTTTTTTATTATAACCTAATTGTTTTGAATTTGTTATGTGGAATATTAGATGCAAAAATAAAAATAAAGCATTAGAAACTTTGAACCAAACGTAACTGCCCTTTCAAGGCATGCTATAGATAATGAACACAACTTTAATTTTAACGACATAAAAATATTGATTTTGAAAAACAATATAAAAAAAGAAATATAACAGAAATGATTTATAAAAAAAAAACATATAATACCATTAATTTCAGAAATGATACAGATAATTTAAGTTGTATATATAATAACATTATTAAATAATAAATTTTCATAATTTTTTTATTTTTGCATCTAAGTGGAATATTAGATAACAAATTCAAAACAATTAGGTTATAATAAAAAACAAAAATTTAAAGGTGAAAGAATTGTTAAATATGTCAAAGTCAAACATGTCATTTAAAAATTTTATACAAAATTATCACATATTTAAAAAAAATTAAAAATTTATTGTTTAATTTAATATTGGTAGGTTTTTAAATGTAAGTTTGTGTTTTTTATAAAAGTTATATGTATTGTAGAATTATTCTGAGGATGGTTCATTGTTTGAACCGAAACGTTAATAAAAAAATTAAAAATTACAACATAATTACTGATCGAAAGTCCCAATAAATAATAAAAATAATATATATATATATATATATATATATATATATATATATATATATATATATATATATATATATATATATATATATATATATATATATAATTATATATAACATAAGCTAATGCAAAATAAGTAGTGGCATAGCAAAAAACGTCAGGCAAAGTTAACAAACGATATGTATTAAGAATAATTTAATTACCTATTTTATCAAATATATACATATTAAAAATTATTGTGAATTTGGTTATGTTTCTTTCTTCACTCCATATAACGATAACTCTCTATAACGATAAAAATGTTCGGTCCCTTGAGTTTCGTTATAAAAAGTTTACACTATATAAGTTTTATTATTACAAAACTATTTTTATTTTTATTTTTTTCCTTATAATTACAAAGTTATATCAAAATGAAAATACATTTTTAAACATAGTACCGATAAGGCGCCGACAGTTCCCGAAATAAACCCGAGCACCTGTAATTTGACAATGTTAGGAAATCATTAAAACGAACGCCAATATTGGGTCGGCTCGGAATAATTCGGAAGTTATGTCAAATTTACTTTCGCGCCGAAAAGACGTTCGGAAAAAAAGTCTCGGGCAAATAAAACAATTTATCGATCTTAGTCATTGTTCTATTGGTTTAACCTATATCTTTGACTGCATTTATTGGTTTGCTAGCGATTTGAATTTATACTTGCCTTTAATTGTTATTTAGGTTTTCGGTGCTGTTTTCGACGTTATACTCATATATCTTTACATAGAGATATGGAGGTTCAAAGGTAAGTTCCGAATGAAATATTGAAATTAGATTAGGGTTCCTTTTGTTTTTTGCATTCGTTTTTATAACTTTTATTTATATTATTTAATTCATGTAGGGAGAACAAATTAACCTGCCAAATGAATGAGAAGGAATATTCCTGCGTGTCCGCAAAGAATCTACATATAGCAACACAACCGAGGGTAGTAAGAATGAGAAAACCCTACAGGATCGTCTATTTTGTAGGATACGAATAATAATATTCGTAGAGAAATTTGTGTGTCAGCTGGATGAACATCAACTAGTTAAATTAAGGACTGGCAAAGCAGTTTTCCATAGAATCAAAATAAACATCTGAAGGAGTATGCAAAAAAAAGAGAAATAGAAAAGCCAACCTACTATCCAAACAAAAAGTAGAGAAAATGGTATATCTCTATTCTAAATAATAACAAAACAGTTAAAATATTTAGTGTTTTTCTGGATTTTGGTACATTTCATCTATCGATTGAACAGATTCATTTGATAGGGTATGTTTAAACATAGGTTAGAAATTTATTATAGGCATTGAAGACTGATGAGGTGGGCTGACAGTGGTTCCAGGATATGTTGTGGTACAGAGTAGTTTTCTAGTGAGTAGGCCTTAACAGGAGAGTCCCACACATCGACTATAAAACTTTTCCACTCGAAAAAATGGATTAGATGCTTTCTCTTATTTGGGAAAACCTCTTACTTGATATATATTACAGTTAGAAGCCAGATTTATTTATATTAACAAATATTATTAAATCAAGAGTCTAATGTGGTGGTTTATAAAACATGTAAGGTGAAAAATTGCCATCGTTTTAAAAATATTGAAAACCTTAATTAAAGCAGTAATGTAGTATGGGTGGATTTTTTTGGAAATATTGTTAATTGAGTTTAATTTGATGGTTTGAAGAAAACTTCAATGAAAGTAATGAAACAAATATGAACATAATTTTGGGTAATGATTGTTTTATTCTGAATTGATTATTAATGTAGTTTACATATTATAATCTACTGTAATATATTATACATATTATCCTAGTTGGGGGAAGTTTTATTATGAATATTTAACTGTATTTTTTATTGAAATAAGATTAGTGATTTAAACAGTATGTATGTGTTTTGTTTTTTTAATTATGATTTATACTGTTTTTTTATAAGCATTATATGTATATTATAAGCCTTACTCCGAACTATATGTTCTGTTAAGTTGAACAAAACCTATTATAGCCTTGTCACTGTAACTTTCTCGTGACACCCTACAAATAGTTTAATTATATTTAATAGAAATATTTAGTTTCTTATTTACATTTACATATTTTAAAAAAAAATCATATTGATGCTTTAGTACCTCCAACTTCAGCTGAATTGAACCGAATGTCATTTTTGAGAAAATCAGTGACCATAAAAATATTCACAGCAGGTATATTATCAGAATTAGCTTTTATGGACCCTTTGTCACACATTACTAAACTAAATTAGTAACAAACAATATTTTATTTTGCACTCAACCAACAATAATTTTGACAGTGTATATACAGTTAGAAGCCGTTGACAGTAGTGACGTGAAAACAGTTTACTATTATGACGTCACAGACATGGCAGCCAATCGCGGTGCGTCCGTAGTTACATGACACATGAGTCATTTTAATTCATTCATAATTAATTATAACAAATTTTTTAAAAGTTTTTTCGCATGGATTATAAATATCATATATAATAAATATATAATTTTAAAATAAAGTCAAAAAATCGATTTTATTTTTTATTCCAAAAACCCAAATCCAACAATCCATAGTCGGAATTATACCCATTTGTAGTTAAGTAGATATATTTGTAGATATATCTGCCAATCAATATTAGGTTAGAAAATTTACTATTACGTTAACTACTCAATTATTATTATCGCGTTATAGTTACTTTTCGAAATAACTTTCGATAACAAGTTGACAAATGTTTTTGATTGACAGTGACGAATAATAATAATAATAATAATGAATATTCATCGGACACCGATTTTTTTCAAAAGTTTGTCACCGCTGTTTGGTATATACTAAACAAATGTGTACAATTCCGACTATACATCACAGTACGTTTTAGGTTAACTTTATAACCACTCTTTCCTAAACACAATTATCATACGAGGTCAACTTCGATTTACCCTGCCCGGCGAGAACTCACAAACTAATCTTAACTCTAATTCAAGCGTTGTAGGTCGCTTCAGTTACCGGAAATGCAATGCTAATGCCATCTAGTGGATTTTCCTGGAACTAACACAATGACAGACTGGCAATAGAGCAAGTATGCAGGAACGAGTCCTTGTATATACAAACATACAAACCTGTAGATATACGCTTTAAAGGGTGCAGTACCCAGGTTACAAACAAGCGTCTAATCTCTTTAGGTAACCTATCGATTCTGGGATCGACAGTAAGAAGTCCTCGGGTCTGCCATTATATGATCTTGAAGGACATTCTGCTATGATGTGTTTTAAGGTGTGGAGTTCTTCGCAGTGACAAAATAGGTAGTGACATGTAGGTCATTTGTTCCAGTAGTGTAGAGAATATGCACACCTGTTATGTTGGGTTCTGATTCCGCTGAGCTTGGACCATGTTTGCGTGGTAAGCCTGGTGGCTTTTGGATGATGCACGGCATGTTATTTTGTTGTGAGTCGACTCGTTGGGTTGTTAAACTCATCGTTCATAGCCGCCCTGCCGTTTTGGTTGGTGGTCGTCCAGAGTGGAGTCTTATACTCGTTTATAAGAGCATATGCTTGTCGCAGCTGAGGAGATGGGATGTGGCATAGAACCTTAGGAGCCATCTAGTGAGGGTTGGTTTGATAATAACAATCATTCTCATGATGTTAGGCAGACTAGGAACGCAATACTCAGCAGTCCAAAAAAACAAAACCCAGAGCGGTGGAACACAGGGTTGACGGCGAAGATCCCCAGGTTGTTCCACATAACTTTTAAATCATGTTTCTTGTTTTTCGCCACTATTCATTAAGTGTCCTCTGAATTATAGTGTTCTATCTAGGGTCACTCCTAGGTTTTGGGTATTTTATTGTGGGTAAGTATGGAGTTTTCAAATGGTACAGTGAGTACTCTTCCGGAAAGTTTATTTTTGAGGTGAAAGATTACTTGTGTTTTGATGGCGTTTGGTTGAGGTCTCCCCTTACGAAAATACTTTCCCACTAGGTCCAGGTCGACCCTTAAAATTCCTCCTGACTGTTCAATTGAACTGCATCTTGCCACAAGCCCAATCATCGGGGCAGCCGAACTTTTCTGATCGTACTAAACGTGAAGAGATGCACCGCTAAACCTCAAATCCGTGTTTTAACACCTGTGTCTTCCTTCGAACGTTTCGGCACACGTTTCGCTAACCAAACGAGCATCACCAGGAGATGATTCAATCCCCTCAATGTCAGATTGAATCATCTCCCGATGATGCTAATATGGCCAGCGAAACGTGCGTCGAGAAGTTCCAGTTTTGATGGTAAAGTTCTTCTAGTTTCGTGTTTCACATAGAAAGTGCAAGTAAAAAAAAGTGATTTTTTGATTTTGTTTCTGACATGTGTGCAATGTTCAAACTCAACCAGGGGGGGGGGGGGGAGGCATATAAGAGCAGCACAATGATAATACTTTCAGTTTTCAGCTATTTTATTAAATATTCATGTCTTCCGCGTTGCCAGAATTTCTGAATAACGTTATCGAATTCCGGTACCCCCGAATAACACAATATTATATAGTTCAAAAGGTTAAAAAAGCTTCCTTTCTACACGTAATAAAAAAAATAATCATCGGTTTCCTAATGGAAATTGGGGGATGAAAGTAAACCTCCATACCGTAGCCACCCACCATCGTTGTCGTCTCCGGAACAAAATTATACCTTCTGCTCATCACCGGGCTAGGTGAATTATTAATGGGGCGCGCAAGCGGCGCCCCCCTTCGTCACGCCTCGGTTATCGTCCCGTCCATCGCAGCCCCCTTTCGGGGGTTGCGACGACGGGAAACCTCGTGATCGAGTTATTTTCTGAGCGGCGTCCGTTTTCCCCCCCTGCGTCCATTAGCAGATTGGTTTGGGGGCGAGGAGTCGAACGGAAGGTCGGGGGTGGTGGTGGAGATGGTGAGGGGTCGGGTGGGTTGTAGCCGCGCGCGAACGCGGTCAGCGGTTTTGGGTGAAGTCGGTGTTCGTCACTTTTTTTCCTAATGTTTTGATTGATATGTCAGTATTCTGTTGGAACCTTCGGAGTAAAACACTAAACTCGAAGAGATTTACTACTAAACACTAAATCATTTTTTCAAACTTCTAGACGCACGTTTCGCTAACCATGTTAGCATCATCAGTTGATGATACTACAACCCAAATTAATAGATGTTTAGATTAATAATCCCGATTTTGCTAAGAGATGGCGTTACTAATACATTTGTTGGTATGTACTAATGACGCTTATGGCGATTTGTAGGGTAAACATACGCCATCAAAAGTCAGATTGTTATTAATTGTTATTGTGCAAAAAGCATAGTTTTTCATATGCTTGAATATGTCCAATTATGTACTAGAAAAGAAGTTTCGCGGGGAAGTTTAATAACCTTCCTTCATTTGAAGAAAACGGCTGCTGCAAGATTGTTGGTTAAAATTTATGGTGAAGATGTCTTAACCCAAAGAAACTCATGAACGATGGTTTAAACGCTTTAACCTAACCTAACCTAACCTAACCAAACCACTTGTGAAATGTTGCTGGTCAAACAGAAAAGACACGGTTTTTTGCATCAACTTGTGCCAGGTGACGAAAAGTGGATCTATTTTGACAACCCAAGGCGCAAAAAATCATAAGTGGGCTCAGGCCAGCCTTCATCATCACAAACAGTGCGCAGGCACTGAACCGAGCATTGAAGGAAAAACGGCAGAAATGCGCCCAAAGACCGATAAAGTAATTTTTCAATATGATAATGCTCGGCACTTTGTTGCAAAATATGTAAAAAAATATTTAGAAAACGTTAACTGGAATATCCTACCTCATCCGCCGTATTCGCCCGACTTAGCCCCTTCGCAGTACCACTTATTTCGATCGATGCAGCACGGAACAAAACTTATAAGCCTGTACAAAACTAAAACTCCTGCACGTCACCGATGACGCTATTGAAGAACAGCAGAAATACCACTACATAAATTAAATAATAAAATATTCAAATTGAATGTACTCAATAAATTTCAAATTTAGAGCTGGATTCAGTTGGCAGCAAATGCGACGTTGTCGGGTTTAAAATTTTTCATGTTGACATATATTGACACGTCAGGAGGTTATCCCTTTTGTATCTGAACGTTTACTTTCATTTTTTACTTTAAGATCGAAAACAGTTCTTTTAAGAACTACCAGTGTTATAATTGTCAAAGTCGCGCCTGTAAAATGTCAAATTATTTAAATAGTCGTTGTCAAAAGTTTGTAGCATTCTGATACACTACTTTGAACAAGAACGAGTCAATAATGGTCCATTGTTATCCTTTGCAGTTGTTAGAGAGGTAAGTTAATTGCTAATAATAGATTTCTTCATTGCCAGTTGCGCGCAAGCGCATCCACCATATTAACGACGCGTTAATATGAAAGTTTCGGGCACTTTTTATAAATATGGCTGGACAACAAGGATTATTACCCTTCTTGGCAAAGCAACTAAATAAAAAATTAATTGATGGTGCTTTATTAGGGCAACCCACAATAGAAGAATACAATAGTTAAAATGTCATGACAGTCCCTAACGTAGAAAAAAGCAGAAATTTTAATTTCTTTTAATACTTTAACAATCTATGGGCGCAATTTTTATAAAATAATTAACTAACCCCATGAGTTTGTTTATTTTTTTTTCAGCCACTTTTACTTTTACCTACAAAAACATTTATCATTTGAGTTTATACCATGAACTGTTACATTAACAATTAAATGGATTAAAATTTCCTGATTATCTGATTTTTTTTTACACAAATGATGGGGTCAGGATATTCTGTTGTTAGGTTACTTTCTCCTTTGAAATGAAGTGAACAATTATACGTATGTTTGTTAATATGATCAATCAGTTGGATCGATCATCACCTCGTCCACATTTCTTAACTCATAAATCACATTTAGCACACTTTGGAAACATTTTTATATGTTTTTGTTTCGTTGATTTAATAAGTTTTCGACAATATTCAAGACAAGGGTTTGGAAAACTAATAAAGTAATATAAATGTTCCGAAAATGATTTACTACACGTATAGCTCCTACATATCCCATCACAACGTTTTTTTGCTCCTTGTTTTTATTGATAACATTATATATTTTTATTAAAATGTTTGTATTATTATTTCACTTCAAGTAAATAACAATTAAAACTGACTATTGATAGTGAATTAATAATTAAATATGTTTTTTTGTTAATTACATTGAAAACATAATATTCACAACTTATACATGCATAAAGTGCCCGAAAAACATGGCGGAAGTTGGAGCATGCGCATACAAAAATTCAACTATGAAAATTACTATTGGATATGTTCAGTTTAAGGGGCACACCACTTTGAACACTCGAACAACTCGCACATGAGCCATTACGGTGCAAACATATATGCGTCTGTTTCTCTCACTACTACTTTCAGTCTTATGCGCATGTCCGAGAATTGAGTATGCTTATTGACGTGCGTCAGTTTGCAAATTTTTATGTTTTTGTGTCACGTTTATCTATTGCGACATTTGCGTACAACAGATCGAGTAGTAGAAATAGAAGTATACGTTTGCTGTCTCACTTACTCCGTGACACTTCCACTTACAGATATTAGCAATATTGGTATATATATATATATATATATATATATATATATATATATATATATATATATATATATATATATATATATATATGCACCGGAGCCCACTTATTGCGAGCTAGACAACTTAATCAGCATCTTGGCCTCTGCAACACATGCGCAAACGAAAGAGTGAGTGGGTCACTGTCTAACAGAGACAGAGAACGAAGAGTTCCGCGAATATACAGTACCTAACCGATGTTAAAACGACGAATGCACTGCTTCGAATGAGCTCTGAGGCTTTAGGCCCTTAGGCTACTGTGCATCCAAACCAAAATGAGGCTGAGCAGTAAATATCGGCAGGGAAAAACCGGGCTATTCAATTACAATATGATCTTATCTACTACCGGGGTGTTTTGGAAATTTAACTGATTGATTTGATTTTTTTCCAGCATATTTTGTATTTGTTTCTCCATACAATGACCCTCCCGTTTCTCGATTGAATAAACAATGTAATTTTGCCATACCAAAAATCAACAGATTTTTGAGCGAAAACTTAAACTTGTTTTCAAAACTCTGTCCCTTTGTTAAATTTAATTTTTTCTCACAATCCTGGGTCATTGTATAGGCAATATCTTCTAGTTTAATGATTTTTTTTTATTTCAGGCGATGTGAAGGCCTTTTTTGAAGACTTGGTTTTTTTTTTGGTGTTTGAGAAGGTTTTTTTTGGAGACTTGGAAATTGTATAACAGACAGCATATACCTGATTGAAAATAAATTATTATAATAATGAAAATTATAAGTGCATATATTTCATTGTTTTTTATATTTTATACTTGCATATTATATATCAATAAATGTCGAAGCATTTTACATATGCTGAATCTATTTAGAGGTACTAAATGGACGACACTTGCGAGACTTTCAACATTTATTATAATATTCTCAGTTACTTTGTAATTTGCATTTAATTAAGAGTTGATTTTTTTAATTGTTATTAAAGATAAAATGTGAATGTGGACGAAGAGAACACCTACTTTCGTTTGGTATACCAATGGTTTGGCGAGAGCCCAAAGATCACTTAAGTGATTACTACTTTTGCATAGTGAAAACATCAGGATTCAACAAAAAAAACAAACATAAAATTGAGTACCCTAGTTTATCGTCAGCTATACGCCCTGTGCCTCATTCAGCTGAAATTCCAGTGGCAGTTTTTCAAGAATTATCTTCTTTAGAAATACAAGAATGTGAATCAAGTGAAGATCGAAGTGACTCCACCGACGAAGAATTCAAAGTTTCCAATGATTCTGTTCGTAAAGAATTCAATCAACATGAATTAAACGATTTAGCATGAGATTTGGGACTATCCAAAAAAGCATCGGAATTATTAGCATCAAGACTGCACGAAAAAAATTTGCTTGACAAAGAAGCTAAAGTCACTTACTATCGATCCAGAGAAAGTGAATTTAGGCAGTATTTCAGAAATAATGACGGATTTGTATATTGCCAGAACGTAGAAAGTTTAATGAAAGAATTGGCCATATCTAACTATAACGCAACTGAATGGCGATTGTTTATAGATAGCTCAAAGCGTAGCTTGAAGTGTGTTCTCCTACATAATGGAAATGTATACGGTTCAGTTCCAATAGGTCATTCAGTTTCTTTGCGTGAAGAATATGGCGACATAAAGAAAGTCATTGACTTGTTGCAATATAACATGCACCAATGGATCATCTGAGAAGCATTGGGTGCAATCGAACTGGCCGCCAAGATCTGACCTAAGACCTGGTGATCCAAACATTTTAAATCAGCCACTTGTCGACAGAAAAAACATTGTATTTCCGCTTTTGCATATAAAACTAGGTCTCATGAAGCAATTTGTTAAGGCTTTGTCAATTGAAGGAGACTGCTTTAAGTATATCATTTCGGCATTCCCTAGCCTGTCATATGAAAAGATAAAGGCTGGTGTGTTTGATGGTCCACAGATTCGGCAACTCGTTAAAGATGAAAATTTCACTGAAACAATGACCGAACTTGAAAGGAATGCTTGGTTGGCTTTTAAAAATATTGTTAAAGACTTTCTCGGAAATACACGAGCCCCGAATTACAACGAAATTGTTCAACAACTCTTGGAGAGCTTTAAAAAGCTTGGTTGCAACATGAGCATCAAACTGCATTTCTTACATAGTCGTCTTGCTAACTTCCCAGAAAATCTTGGTGCTGTTAGTGATGAACAGGACGAGCGATTCCACCACCATCCCAGATGGGATGTCAGTATGATGGCTGACTACTGTTGGAGCATCAAGCGAGAATGTTCACAAACTGAACACTCCAGGAAAAGCTATAAGAAGAAATTTTTACCATAATATCTTTTATTTATTTTTTGTATAAACACAATTTAATTTTTAATATGTTAACCTCTGTATGAATAAAATATTCAAATCTATTTGGTCAGATCTCACCTTATTTTCTTTCGTATGTACATTTTTAAGGTAAAATGAGGGGTATGCTGTAGCTTAAGAACTTGACGTGATAGAGAAAAACTGTGAATATTGTTGAATTCAGAGATGAAAAATTAGTCAAAAACAAGTCACAGATCCAAGTCAACAAAATTGCTGTTCCCCACTGTTATTTAAACTTCTTGTCTAAAATGTGGCGAAACTCCATAATGTAGAAAACACCTATTCTATTTAGCATTTAAAGGAACAAGTGCTTATAATAATGTGACAAATTGTTTTGAAGAAAATCTAAATAATTTTTACCTGTGAGTCGACCCAGAAGATGGAAAGGCCCAATAAGCATGCCATTTACTGCGCCAGCCCAAACATTTACTGAATACATGTGCTGAAAATGGGTTCTTTTCACAGCATGCGGATTTTCTACTGCCCAAACATGGTTACTGTGGAAAATGCTTGCTCCATTTCTTGTAAATGTGACCTAGTCGGTAGCCAAAATTAATTTGATAAAATTTTCATTTCTGTTGTACGGATGTAAAGGCCACTGACAAAATTAAATTTTTCTAGGGTAATCTTCGGGTTGTAATGCTTGTACCCGTTGATAATGATAGGAATAAAACTGTTTCTGTTGTATAGTCTTCCACACTTTACTATGAACAACTTCAACTTGATCTGCATAGACCTAGTGCTCGTTGTTGGCTCGTTTCCGACAGTTTCTAAAATTTCTTCCTGAATTTCTACCTTTTCGCGCGGAGGTCTTCCAGCGTAACCTCCTCGTTGTGCCTTTAAGTAATCTGTGTCGCGACATCTGACAAGCCGAAAACCTTAAAGGAAACCTTTCCGCGTACAAACAACATACTGCGGTTACATTTTGTTGTCACTCCTTGTAAGTTAATATAATGTCCACCAATTCATTGTTTTCATACACATGTGACATTTTAATCGCAGAAAGTACAAAAAATTAAACACGCACTATTAAGGAATTATTACCACTGGTCAAATCGAACATCGCACTCAAAAGAAATATCGTACAATACAAGAAACTAGCCATACCCAGTATCAGCAGTAAACAAATACTTTATGTCAGTGGCGGCTTGTGAGGGAGGGCGTTGGAACGCCGCCCCTCCAGCATTTATCACAGTAAACAATTTTGCAGAGCAAAATACCTTATTTTATTTCCGTTCAGTTTCTTTCCTTTAACTCATTTTAAGATATTATTAAAAATTAAAATATCCAAATATAGAAGAACGCGGATAAAAGTTTTATCCTCTCGTTACAATTTTTACCTCGTTGGTCGGACATTTACCTCCAGCGACCGTATGCCACGTCATCTATCTTTTCTCGTCGTTGGCGATACATGTTTTGTTGGTTGCCAGAATTCGGGGGGTTTAACTGTTTTCTAAAACATGCGATTTGGACGTAGATTCTCTGCGTCCGAGCGTATCGGTAATTAGTTTTAAACGCTAATTTGACGCGCTTGATGAAACGCAGTTTTGAATTGGGATTTGCTACGTGTGTACACACTGAGTAGTACTTTTTAAATAAAAATAAACAATTTTTAATTGCAAACATGAAGTTGTCTGATTTAAAATATTTAATCGTGACTAATTTAAGTTTGGGAGAGAAAGTTGAATTAAAAACTAACGTTCGTCCCACGCCCGTGTTGAATTTGAGTCAAGTTCAAAAATGATGTAAAAATAGGGTAAGTTTTATGTGAAAATTTCACAGTAAACTATATGTGAAAGTTTTCCGACGATAGAAAAAGATTTGAGAATATTGGTGACTATACCGATGACCACAGCTGAAGCCTTAAGGTGTTTTTCGCAATTGAATAATTGAACTTGGGGAAAAATGGGGAAATTAAAAACCCACGAGCAACCACTGCTTTATGTGTCTACAACGCAGTGGTCGACAATATCAAAAAGTCAGGTCTGTTTTCAAATTTTGTAACTGTTAATAACTTCTTTATTTTGCAACTTTTATATAAATGATTTTTGGTAAAATGACTTATTTTTACGAGTTGTACAACCTGTCAAAATAAATTACTCAACTTTGAGAACACCCTGTACATTTTTATACATCTGATAAATTTTTTCAGGTACCCGGAACGCAAGGATGGATTAAAACGAATGAAAAAATCCTACCTGACGACATCATGGATCCTGGAGGCCGGCGTGTCATCGAGAGCATTCTTGAGGACGACAGTCAGGAGCTGCATCAGGGATGCGCTCAGAGGATCGGACGGTAGCAAGTCCTCGCAATCTAATTCCTGCAATAAAAAAAAAACAAATCGAATCTATCCCATCTCTCAAATGAACGATGAAAAATAATCCGGTTCAGTCGACATAAAACAACGAAAAAGGGGTGAATGTAATTTTTTTAAATTGCCAAATGGTCCAAGGCCGGACCTAGAAACCGAATTCAATTTGATTTCTCTATGTGCTCTTTAACCACTCGATTAGGTTTCCACTTTTCAGAGAAAAATCCGGCTTTCAACTCGGGCACGACGAGGGGTCGGCTTGTTTTTTGCTTAATAAAATACGAAAATAAAACGGGGCCTCATTTCTAACTGATTTATTATATGTGTCGTTTTTTTCTTTATCCCTTTCATTCTCGATGAAATTTTCATGGAAATGGAAAATAATAAACGTAAAATTCATGACGGTATTAAAAATTATTACTTTAAGTTTGATATGTAAATACGCAGGCTGATCAAAACTTTTCTAGCCTAACCCTTATATAGCGTTACAGGGATTGTTTGAAAAGTTCTTGACCTGAAAGAGAAAGGGCATTTTTTAATTTTTTTTTTAATGCGCAATTCAACAATATATATATATATATACACATTATGCCATTGGCCTTGGCTTTTATCGAAAAAGCATTTGATTCAATCTCAAAGCGGGTCATAATGGATGCATTGCTTAATCAAGGTGTATAGAAAACCTATGTAAATCTACTAGGATCGATATATGATGAAGCTACAGCGACAGTCCACCTTGACGATCTTGAGATTGGAATAAATGTAGAGCGGGGCGAACAGCAGGGTGACGCAATATCGCCTCTTCTTTTCTCAGCCTGCCTGGAAGAAGTGTTCCGTAATCTGGATTGGGAACAGAATGAGATAAGGATTAATGGTGCATACTTAAATCATCTTAGATTTACAGATGATATCGTTCGTCTTTCACAAGATCCAGAGGAGCTGCAAAGGCACGTACAAGAGCTGCAAATGGCTGGGAAACCATTTGGCTTGAAAATAAACCAGAAGAGTCAGCTCATGTTCAATAATTTGCTGAGGACAAAAGGATTTCTATTTTAGGAATGGATT
>JARFXV010000384.1:0-205343 GCA_031761425.1 Cosmopolites sordidus
AAAATGACAAAGTAAAAACATACAAAAAGAATCCAAAAAATAACTTGTAGAAACCATCATCTCTACTACAAAAAAAATGCCCGAGGTAAAAAACACCAACAAAAATCAGTATATACATAATAGTATATATATATATATATATATATATATATATATATATATATATATATATATATATATATATATATATATACATATATATATATATATATATTATATATATATATATATATATATTTATATATATATATATATATTATATATATATATATATATAATATGTATGTATATAACGAAACTGACACAATTGGCCTCACCAAAGTTTATTATACAAATAAGTAATATATTTTTACAAAATGACAAAGTAAAAACATACAAAAATAATCCAAAAAATAACTTGTAGAAACCATCATCCCTACTACAAAAAAAAATGCCCGAGGTAAAAAACACCAACAAAAATCATTAAAACCAAATGGTGCGTGGCAATATGACGTAAGTGTCAAATTTATAATATAGTTTACTCCATGCTAAGTCAAATTGCTATTATAATCACACAAATATTAAAATATTTCTTATAAAAAATGAAAAAAGACAGAAAAATGTTGAAACATCGTTGCAAATAAATTATAACAAAATTCTTTACCACAACAATTCAATATTATTGTTCTAAATCCCCAACGTTAAAAAATATCTAAAAAATATAAATACAAAGGTTAAGAAAAACAGATGTGCATTAAATAGTAGCGACATTTTGTTGGGGATATAACTAAATTTTGTTTTTTGTCGGATTGTCTAAAGGAGGATATAGTTCCACAAATTAACTGATTTAGGGACATCTTGGGAACAAGCAATTTCAATTAAAAGAGATAACCTGTTACCGATATAGTTCGAATTTCTAACATCATCTGATCACTAATATTACCGCTCGCTTATATTTTTCTCGTCTTTATTTTTCTATGAAACTTTATGAAAAACCGGTCCATGCTAATAACAAAGACAACTTAGACAACAACGTAGACAACTAGGGCACTTAAACTTTAACATTCTGAAAGAAGTTCAAATACTATCGCTTAAAATCTATGAAAGATAATAATCAATAATCAAATGACAGTTTGTTTGGATCTAAATAGTGTAATATTCCTTATGATTAATGTAGACTATATTTCTGTCAACGTACTAGTAGCAGATCTCGTAACATAACCCCTTCTTTTTGATAGATAATCGAAATCGCAACTAATCTCCAATCGACAAATAAATATAAAAATAAAAAACGCCAATAAAAAGTTTGAAAGTAGTGGCATTATTTTTGGAATAAATTGTTCAGATTATGTTGGCCCTAGCCGTTCAAATATTTATTTTAAATAATTTGATTCAGAGTATAATGACACATCGGTCAATAAGTTCCCGGTCTGACATATAGATGGCGCTATTGGCATTTAAAGTATTTCGTGTGTTGATTAACCATTGCTTTTTAATGAAGAAAAATACCATTGAAGCCAAACAATGGTTTGATAAACAATGCCTGAACTCTGCCCCAGGAAAATCAATCATAATTGATTGGTATGCTGAATTCAAACGTGACCGTACAAGCACCGACGATGCTGAGCACTTTGGACGTCCAAATGAGGTTTGGTGTTCAACTAATATTAGTTTGTGATCCTGGTAGGTTTTCCTTCAGTTGTGGTATCAAGTAAATTTATAAGAATCTATCACTCGTGAAAATTTCAGAAAAGAAAAGGAGATTCTTGTATTATAGTTGGTTGACCAATATCCCTGCAAGTACTTGAATACGATTGTTTCCATATTCATAAATGACTCCTAAGCCGGCATTTCAAAAGTTTCCATCGCACTGTGCTCAAGTCTGAAACAAACTTGATAGCTCATCGTTGCTCGAAATTGTTGTCACTCATATCCGGAATGCACTAGAACAACCTGGTAAACGAAAAAAAATGTTACGAACCACCAAGTGACTCCAGGAAGTTCAAACTCGTGAAAAAGTGAAGACGCATTAGGTGTTGACGCATCTCCCATCTAAAGGGTAAAGTCAACAGTGTTACCAGATCGAATGCTACGCCATCAGTTTCATTACTTTATTTACACACCTCCTATAACGATGGTTTAATAATTCCTCTTGTAATTTATTCAAAGCATATAGGGCTATTTCTGTTTGTTCACCTTTAAACCAAAATGTACCTCATCGGTGAAGAGGATTCGGTGTGAAAACCCAACTGATTATTTTTCATTTCATTTCATAAATTTACAATGTTGACGACGGTCAGACGGCTTTAATTCTCGTGTTAGTTCAAAGGTATATGGTTTTAAGGTTATATCATATGCAAAATAGGCCGCGCGGTGGTCTCGATAATGTCTAATTGCGGTGAGAATCGTGAAATTGATATGTTGTGGGTTTAACACATCGATCAATAAGTTCCCAGTCGGACAAATAAAACTCACTTTTTTCTTGTTAATTTCGACTTTATTCGTCAATATATTCTCTTTGAAAAGCAATAGAATCATTTCAACGTTCAATTTCTACACCTTTTTTATAGAACGATTTTTCTTTGCCTTCAAAATATCCTTCAGTTTCGAAATCACTGGAGCGAAATTTCTTTCGAGGGTACAATTTTTTAAAGTATGAGAACAGGAAATAGTTCGCTGAGGGCCAGATCTGGAGAATACGGTAGATGAGGAAGCAATTCAAAGTGCAATTCATGCAATTTAGCCATCGTTGAACGATTTGTGGCACGGTAATTTGTCTTGGTGAAACAGCATTTTTTTTTGTTTATTTGGAGCCTTTTTTGCGATGTCGTCTTTCAAACACACCAACTCTATATAATATTCGCCATCCTTATCCCATGCGCATCCAAAAATACATAGGCCATACCCTTGCCTGTCGATGGTTGTGTTTTTGAACGTTTTGCACGATTTTCGCCGGCTACTGTCTACTCAGGTGACTACCAATTTGACTCCGGAGTGTAGTGATGGACCCATGTGTCATGCATTGTCACATACCGCATGAATAATGTCTTTTTATTTCGCTTAAGCAACCTCAAACATTGCTCGGAATCATCAATATGTTGTTGTTTTTGGTCCGCAGTGAGCAAACACGGTACCCATTTTGATAGCAATTTACGCACTCCCAAATGTTCATGAAAATTATGACAATACTTCTATTCGATATCTTCAAGATTCTTTGATTTTTCGCTATCTCATTTAGACGTCCAGAGCGTTCAACATCATCGGTGCTTTTCTGTTTGAATTGAGCATATCAATCAATTATGGTTGATTTTCCTGGGGTAGAGTCCAAGTAATGTTTATCAAGCCATTGTTTTGCTTCAACTGTATTTTTCTGCGTCAAAAAATTAGAAATTAGTGATTATTTAGAATATGTTTCGTCAAAATTCAAGAATCACTTCATCCCTGAAGAAAAAGTATCCATTGGTGGCAATGGTAGTATTGTCAGATTCTGGAACGCAATAACAGAAAACTTTCTAATTAACAGAAACCTTTCATCCGTACTTCAACGTACCTCTGTCGCCATCACGTCGAGACAAGTACCTCCCAGGACCGGTTTCTGGCCTCACAGTCGTCGTCAGCTGGGCTCAAGCCTAACGCAAGGAGACAGCTGAATAGAAAGGAACAAATCAAGAACAAGTCAACTGGCCATATTGATGGCGGGTCGCAATCTCAATGCAACTTGCGCCATTCTGGATGAAACGAACAGATGTACGTGGAAGTACGGATGAAAGATTTGTGGTATTGAAATATCTCTCTCCACGGCCCCATTACCCTATCTATCTATATATATATATATATATATATATATATATATATATATATATATATATATATATATATATATATATATATATATATATATATATATATATATATATATATATATATATATATATATATATATTATACAGTCAAAACTTCTTATTCACGGTTCTGTTATACGTCGCGTTTTCAGTATTCGCGGATTAAAAATTGTTACCACTTGTATTCGCGTCTGAAAATGTCTTTCGCCATCCTGGATGAAACGAACAGATGTACGTAGAAGTACGGATGAAAGATTTGTGTTATTGAAATATCTCTCTCCACGGCCCCACTACCCTATATATATATATATATATATATATATATATATATATATATATATATATATATATATATATATATATATATATATATATATATATATAAATTGTGACCACTTGTATTCGCGTCTGAAAATTTCTTTATTCACATATCAAACACTAATGATACATATTACATTTTTAGAATAATATATATTTATTTACCATTTACCTTTCAAAACAAACATGGCTTATTACCGCTTGGCCGAAAGTTATTTGACAAATAATACCCCGCCGCCGTATGCGCCGCCGGGTTTCGCGTGCCGCTATGGCTTTTGATAAAAACCGCCTTCGCACGTAGCCAGAAGAGGGTACCTCTAAAAGGTGCTGTAATCCGTGAGAAAACTAAGCCTATTTACGCTCAATTTAAAGATGGAGGGGTTCAAGCATCGGAAGGTTGGTTCAATGAGTTCAAGGTGGGACAATCACTACATAACATTAAAATTGTTGGAGAAGCTGTATCTGCAGACACGTTAACAGCAGCAACATATCCAAGTGAACTTTTAAAGTAAATTGCTGATTGTGGATACAAACCTGAACAAGTGTTTAATGTAGATGAAAATGCTATATTTTGAAAAAAATGCCAAACAAAACTTTTATATCCAAAAGTGAAATGTCCGTCTCTGGTTTTTAAGGCAGCAAAATATAATTATCTGTTCTAATACATCAGGAGATTGTTTAATTAAGCCACTTATACTTTACAGATCGCTAAATCTTCGTGCTTTCAAAAATCAAAACAAGTTCAACCTACCAGTGTTTTGCCGTTCAAATAAGAAAGCGTGGGTTACAACGGTCATTTTCTGTGACTGGTTGGGATTGTTTTGTTCATCTGAATGTTCTTATTAAAAAAAAAATAGATTTCAAGGCAGTTTTAGTTTTCAAGTTTTAGAATATAAAGGTAATATTTTTGCCTTCTTACCCCGTCGGCCTTACACCCACCTATGGAATCAGGAATAATTTAAGCCTTTAAGTTTTATTACATTATACTTTTAAAATTATACTAAACACCAAGGAATGTGATCCTTGATATACAATCCTGACATGCAATGCTGGAAAAATGTTGACATGCAATGTTAACATAATTGTTGCTTTGTTAACATAAAAGAATCATTGCCAGAACTGAAGCCATGCAGATTGAAATCATGCTGGAACAAACAGTGGCCTGCGATTGGTATAAGACGAGATGGTTTCGAACATATAGAAGCAAGTTTCGAACATATAGAAACGGTGACATAAAACTTAAAAACTTCAGTGAACTTTTACGAATGATAAATGAGCTTACTGATTTCCTCATAAAAATTGATCCGAAACAAGGACCTAGACAAGTGAGTACTTATACTTTAACATTCTGGAAGCAAGTGCTATCGCTTAAAAGCTATGAAGATGACAATCAATAATCTATTATGAATATCAAATAATCGAATTCGTATATTTTATAGAAGGAAACAATAAAGAAGCAAAGCCAAACCCCATGTTCCATTTAAACTGTGTTCGAAAATTACTGGATCAACTTGTAAGTGATTTTCGCGCAGAAAGCAGGGCACTAACCCGCCAACAGAATTTTAATACTTATGTAAGGTTGGATGTCTGATGCACATTATGCGTAAACTGGAAAAGAGGAAAACAGAAGGCTGTGCTGTCTGTTTCAATAGAAAGATCAAGGGTAAAATAAGGGAGACGGCACATTACTACGATATCTGGCTCGATCAAACCTAGACTTTACATCGGAGACTATTTCGAGTTTCCCTTTAAATGACTATCAACCTTGTTCATTAGATGTTATAAAATATTATTAAGCAAAATTATCAATTTCGTTTAAAAATCCCCTAATCCAGGCTCCTTATAAACATTAAAAACACCTCGTCCGAAAAGAGTTAAATCGGTTAGTTTACTTACTGTACAAAGTCATTTTGCCAGGACAATAAAACAAATAACAAGTTTTTAAAGTCCATTGATTTAACTGACGTTTTAGACTACCGATAACTGAATAAATATCAAAACATATTTAACTTTAACTCAAAGTTTATTATTCATTATTTAATGCACGACCTGCTTATGGAAAACAAATGATGGTCGAAACAAAAACCCACCCTTTTAAACTCCCTCGCCGCCTACAAATAATTAAGATCCCCCAACAACATAATCATTAATCCATTAAATTTACTCTTTAACTTAACGCCTTAAAATTCCTGAAAGAATTAGGTCCTATTGTTCGAACTTTTGTTCTAAATACTTCTCGTTTTAATCTTCGCGAAATCCGCCTGCGATGAGGGAGTCTCTGCTCCCCACACCTCGCCTCCATTTTGCATTCATTAATTACAGTTATTAATTGTTTATTATTTTCCAAGGTTTTTGATGTAGCGACAAAGGGGAAAGAATTTGCATACAATGCAGCTTGTTTGAACCGTTTTATTTTAAGCTGCCTATCTCTAAGTTTTTTTTTCTTACACGTATTCATGCTGTCCGGTATTGTTGACAAGATGAATAAGTGATTTAATTTTAATCTTAGAATATGACTAGATAAAAATCCCTGTAGATTATTTTCTTTTACTTCCTTATTTCTTATTACCTTACCATTTTGTAAATATTATTAATTTGTTAAATACGAAAGACAATAGACGTCCACTCTTTGGTCTAAATTTTGGATAACATTTTGGCATAACAGTAGCTCTATTTCAGCAATGACCGGAATAATTTCATCCTTTAGTTCAGGAATCGATTTTTGATTGTTTTTATAGACCTGGCTTTTCACGTAACCACAAAGAAAATAGTTTAACGGTGTCAAATCACATGATCTTGGTGGCCAATTAGTATCACCATTTCTTGCAATAACTCGTTCAGGAACTTCTGATATTTTGTGTGTTATTAAAAATTGTCAATTTTAAAATGCCGTTTACAACTAAAGTAAAAAACAAAGTATTAAGTGAACAAAGTCGGGAGATAATTAACAACTTATTGAATTGTATGCAAGCAGAAGCAGTAGCTGGAAAGGTTACTATTCCTCTCGAAAAGGTAAGTTTTTTCAACGTCTAATTTTCGTAATAAATTAACTATTTTTTGATATTAAAATTTTATTTATAAGTCCAAGAACGTGTTGCAGCAGTAGTGGGCGTTTCCATTAGAAATATTCGACGAATTAAAAGTGAAACGAAAGAAGTTGAATTGGGCCATGTAACAAAATTTTCAACTCCCAATAAAAAATTAGTTAAAAAAAATCTTGAAGGAAATTTGGCCATTTTGGGAAGAAGGATTGTTAATCACCACATAGCAGAAAAGACGGTCCCTAGATTAAAGACAGTTCATAATATTTTGTAGATGATATTGGCTACCACGGCTGTTCAGATTCTTTACGTAAAGAAATTCACAAGATTGGTTTTCGATGGAGAAAATTTAGGAATAATCGACGGATACTAATGGAACGTCAACCCATCGGACTGCTTGGGGTTGAATTTCTTAGAAGAATGCGTCAGCACCGGGAAGAAGTTCGCCCTATAATATATGACCTATAATATATGACGAGATGTACATTCACTCATCACACACCCACGAAAAGGGATGGAGCGATGAAACTTTAGAAAGCTTTCAAAAACCAATAGGAAAGGGACCGCGTTTGATCATAGTACACACAGGTGATGAAAATGGGTTTTTTTCTAATGCCTATATTAGATGGAAATCAAGCAGCACAATTGGCGACTGCCATCATGACATAAATTACGACAATTACAAAAAGTGGGTTTCGGAGAAACTTATTCCGAATTTGCAACCGAAAAGTAAAAATACCATAACAAACAACAAGTGAAAAATGCACCGACGTCATTGTTAAGAAAAGCGGAAATGGTTGCGGCTTAGAGGTATACCTTCTGACAATAAGATGTTAAAATCACAACTTTACAATCTTATAAAAACCCATAAACTAAGGTGCAAGATATATGAAATAGACGAAATTTTTGTATGCAAAAGGTCACGACGTATGGGGACGAATATGTCGCCAGAAAAAATGTGAATTTTAATTTTAATCAGGTGATTAAACATATTGATGACTTTGAGGAATTCTCAGCCGACAAATGGAAATCTCAGTGTGAGCAAGCAAAACGGTTGAAGCAACAGTATATTTTGAAGGAACCAATAATAGATGCGGGTGTGGAAGAAATCATTATTTATTTAGGCGAAAACGATTCTGATTCAGAAAGCGACGGAAGTGACGGGTCAGACCTAGAGCAAAACGATTTGTCCGAAATAGAGGAATTGAATGACGATAATAGAGCTCGAAACGTAACGATTGAAAATAATAAAAGTTATGTTAGTTTGTAAATTTTTTAAAGTAAATGTGTCTGTAAAATATTATTTGATATTATTAGCCTTATTTAGGTTAAGTAGTCATTAAGGTATATATATTGTTAGTTAATTATAACTCATATTACGCATATTCTATTTTATTATGTTACATATAATGCATATGGTTAAGATGCATCTCTATGACCCTATATGTAATAAAAATTTTATCTTTTTGGATGTCAATGAATCTCTATTGTTAAGTCTAATACAGACCCAATTTAAAATATAGTGAATTTTAACAAATAATAGTATTTTATTTACCATTATTAATACTTAATTTTGAAATTGACGAATATGCTTCTTGTAAGCACGCGTCGTTTATTATTATTAACTTACTTAACTGAAACGTTATTATGGCAAATTGTTGCATGGACTGTACATTCGAGGAACTCTCCGTTTTCTGTCTCTGTTAGACAGCGACCCTCTCACTCTTTCTTTTGCGCATCTCAGTGGCCAAGCTATGTTGGTTGAGCTGTAAGAAAGTGGATATAACGAAACATATCAAACCATCCTACATTATAATTGCCATGACCATTTATATTTAAAAGGTATTGTTTGTTATTTTCAGGATGCTCGTGGACATACCAATCTTGGTGCCATTCTACATTTAAACGGAAAATATCGTGAAGCTGAATATAGCTACAGAGAAGCACTGCGATTACAGCCAGACGATTCCACAACTCTTGCCAATCTCCAGAAACTTCACGGTTTGATGACCTGACCCTAAACACAAGAAAAACAATTCAAAAATTTAACTGTGGCCCGTGTGGAGCTGTCGAATATTTAATTTGAGTATTTTATTTTATTAAATTCGTCTTCCAGCTTCAAAAACGATGATTACCACTAACAATTACAGCCTTTCAAATTCCAATTGTACAGTAAAACGAATAAAAAAGGTAGTCTTCTGCAGCGTGATAGAAACAAAATAAATATTTTGCAAACTATATTAATATGAACGAAACTTTGAAAAAATATAGAATGCAAGATGTCAAAATCTAACCCACTGTTTCTTGTGCTGTTCTGTTATCAATATACTTCATTTGAAGTCTTGTAGGAATAAATAAAATAAAACTGAAAAATACAAATAATTAGAATATTTTTGCAACGTCAACGATTAAATAGCATAAACTAATAGTTATCGTGTAAATTTGAAATAGATCCTTGAGAAAAATCTCGTCAGTTTCAATTATAATAACCATATTGGCCCACACATTCATTCTTAGCCTGAAATCTCTGATCACAAAAATAATCAGAACGTTTCTTGTTATGTAATAAAATGTTAAAATATACATAAATGTTTATATCTTGGGTTAAATATTTAAAAGATTCTTTTAAACTTTTAAGAATTGCATGCTTTTCCAAATAAACGCAGCTGACCAAACAAGAATTATCCAGAGACTTGGTACATTAACATTCCTTCTAGTAGGAACCAAACAGATCATTTACAAATACCGCTAATAAACGTAGAATATTTATCACTTTAGACTCTAGAGCTCTAAAAAAAAATTTAAAAATATCTACAAACCGTATAAACACTAAAAAAAACTTAAGAAAAAGATAAATTTTTCTACTGGAACATTTGGTGTGAAGCATTAAACTTAAGAAATTTATCCAAGTTACGAGATCACTGATGATGCTAATATGATTAGCGAAACCCATGCCGAGAAACTAAAAATAAGGAGGAAAAATTAAATTAACAATAATAAATAGAAAATAGGAGAAATAAATGGAAAAGAGTTTTATAGTGAATATTCATATCAAAACATGTCTGTGGAATGTAAATCTGCATTTGATATCTATGATTGTAATATACTACGAGAAGAATAGAATGATGAATAAAAAAGAAAGGAAAAAGCAGTATGAAGAATAAGAAAATAAAAACAAAAGCTAAAAAAATCCATTGCATTTAATTCCTTAATGAATATTTTTATTAAAAAAGATAGTTCGCGCGGTCCACACTGAGATCGTGTGCGGTAAGATAGCGCAAGGTGTGTTGTGATTACCATGCTCCTAAGAATTTATAGGGTCTTTGTTTCTGAATGGTCTTTTAGTGACTTATCTGTGTTCTATTTGAAAAGGAATCTAAGGATTTTTGTAAAAACATCAAGTTCTTCCATTAACAATATTTATTATGAAAAATTGCCAAAGAGGGATCAAAAAGAAGATTTAATGGATTTTCTTTACTCGTTCACTGATATTGTTACAATAATGATGATGTAAATCTCAACCTCAAAATTGAAAAATATCTTAATACAATATTAATGAATGATAATGATGAACGAAGAGATTCTTGACAGTGTAAAATACAAAATTATAAGAAAACACCGGAGCGATAAATGTCTTCTATTTAAGTCAACAGTTTCTAAAGAAGTATACAACACACAAGCAAAATACAGCTTAATTATTATACTAGATAATAAAAGACTCTAAAAAAATCAAAAAACTCTCTAAACCCTATAAAATAAAACGAGATAACTACTTAATCTCAAGAAAATGTATAAGAAAAGAAAAATATACAAAAAAGAAGTACTGCAGAAAAAAATAATGAAAATATTAAATACAAAAAAGGAAAAAATGGATAATAATTTTGTGGCGAACTTGACTTAATCTGTCATTTTGATACAATTGTATAAGAGAAGGAATAACCGATGAATGGAAAGAGAAATGAAAAAATAGGACGAAGAAAAAAAAAACAGAAAGAAGAGATAAGTTTAGAAAGCAATTCATATAATTCCTTAACCCTAGAAGGTAGACTTATATAAGCATATGCAATATATAAACTCCAAACATTCGTAAATGTGACTACTTTGGTAAAAAAGCTCTCTAACTTTTTTTTGGGTGTCTTTATTTTTACTTTGATAAAAATAAAACTGTCGTCATTCGGTACAAACACATATATCTGACCGGTATTGCGCACAAATTAAACGATTGCATTGCATGCAATATTTGGTGGTCATACGCCAATATGGCTATGACATAAAGAACAAACCTTACGCTTTTTTCAATTTGAACAGGCCTCTGTTCTTGCATAGATATTCTGTCGCATATAGATATTCTCCCGGAGAAGGCGTTGTAAAGTTGGTAAATCTTTTCTTTTTCCAGCCACGGAATTATCAGTACATTTTTCATTTGTAGTATATACTCTTAGCGATTAAAAGGTTTTTTATTTATCTTGTAGATATTATGACAATAAATGATATAAGAATTTATTGAAGCCATGTTTAATGTCATAAGACATGTTAAGAGAAGGATTTTAATTATAAAAGTTTTTTTTACAGTTATAAGTTAGTAAATTTATTTGGATACCAACCTAGTTTGTTCGTTATCAAACCTTAGTGACTCTAAAAGGAACATGAAGAGTGTGCAACTCATGGAAGCTCTATAATATGAACATGACAAAGTTTCATCAAACAGCAGTCTAGCATTCAGGTGATTCTTTTTCTTTGTAGCGGAGAAAATTAGCAGACCAATTAGAGCTAAAATGTCATCCTTTGATGTCTCAGATATTGTTGAATCTTTGCTTTTATATTTCTCCGACTTGTGCTGAATTTCTTGGTTAGTATAGGTCACTATTGTGTTTAAAATTAGGTAATTCATAAAGTGATGAAAAATATCCACAAGATTGAGAAGATCTTTAGCACGTCCTTTGGTACCAGGAATAATATGAATTATATTTATTGCAGATATTCGTTTGGATTGTTTTGGGTGCTCAGTTGACCAACGGTGTCCATATATCCCTTTCAAATTTTTAGAAAGCGGTAATAAAATATTTGGATTTTGCAATCTTGAAATCTGAATTTGTCAACCCCATTTCCACAGCGTCCTCTTCAACTTCGCTGACTTCCAATTCATCTCCATCATCGTCCGAAATATTCCCTGTCATAATACATTGAATTTCTTTAGCTATTTCAGCATCTGTAAGTGGCTTTTTACTCAAGGCCATTTATAACACCAAAAATATAACCTAAAAATAGTATTTTTGTAATATCTTAAAATTTATAGTATATATCTTAAAATTTACTCAAATGTAAAAGAACTAATTGCCAGAAACAGTAAAATAAAACAATTCAACTGAATTTTTAAAACAGATAAACTGTCATTTAAATATGAATATATATATATATATATATATATATATATATATATATATATATATATATATATATATATATATATATATATATATATATATATATATAATCCATTTTAACAATAACGATTTATAATTAGAAGTACAAAATGAGGCCAGATGTGTTTTAAACAAAGAAATATTTTATTATATAACAAGAGATACAAGTTCAGGGATATTTTACAACCTACAAACAAAAAAATCGGAGAAAACTTTACCGACCTTTTCTTACGCAGGGACCACCAAAGTAGTTGTGGTCGGTTAAAAAATAACCAAAAAAGACAAAAACCAAATAAAAAAAAGAATTTTTAAGACAATATTAACGATGAATGACAGTGATAACAAACATTTTTTCTAGCTAAACAGACCCAAAATTAAACTACGAAAAAGTATCTGAATTTAATACATGAATGAATCCCTCGGTGGGTACGCGTACAACGTTAAAATTAAGTTTTTCCGTAGAGGGAAACCGTGAGTAAAGTTTTTATTTAAAGGGAAATTCGCCGGGCTCGATGAAACGCCAATGCCGAATAAATAAAAGTTTTATTAACTGAGCTAAATTAAATTTAAATAAATAATATTGGTAACGCTAACACCCTAAATTAATTAAACCATAACAAATACTTCATTACCAGCCCAAACTGTTGGTCCGGTTTTGAATTTTTGCCTATTTGCGGCTGTGTGGGATTGTGTTTTCTTTTTCAACATTTAATTACTTGAACGAGTTGGAGATTACGTTTATTTCATATTTCGAAATCATTTTTTTTTCTTACTAAATATACTGGGTGTATGGTGCATTGTTTGCCAAATTAAAATGACCGATAGGAGGAGTCTTTTGCTATCTCCTCAGCCTCAATAAAGCATTATTGGGCCCACAGGTTTTTTTATGTTAATTATTTAATTCTTTATTTGAAAAATTCCAAAAATCAACATTGAAACTTGAATTTTAAAAAAGTTATTGCTATAGCCTCCAAATAATTTTTTTTTAATGTGTTATGTTGTAGGGTTCTATGAAAATCAAAATCAGATGCAAGCGACATCTACTTTTTTTATAGACTCGCATAGTTTTTGGAAGAAGTAAAAATAAATTTAAAGCCATAATATAAAAAAACTAAAAGGTATCATGTTCTTCGAATTCTTTAAAAAATCTCTGGTTTATCCTCTTTCTAACGGAATGCATTCATGCCATAAAAACGTTTTACTAACTTCACTAATTTGCTAACTTCGCTTGCATGTAATTTTGATTTTCATAAAAACCTATAACATTACACATTGAAATAAAAACAATAATTTGGAGGATACACCAATAACTTTTTTTTTAATTCAAGTTTCAGTGCCGACTTTTGAAATTTTTCAAATAAAGAAATAAATAATGAACATAAAAACTTGTGGGCCCAATAATGTTTTATGGAAGCTGAGGAGATAGCAAACGATCCCTCCAATCGGTCATTTTAATTTGGCAAACGATGCACCAAACACCCTATATTTTCTATTATTTTTAGCTTTATTTATTTAGAAATTTTACAATTTCGCAACTGTTCTTGAAAATATTTCGTAGGCTTTTATTTAATTTAAATCATTTTACAAATAACCAAGAATAAAGTAAAGTGTTAACCATTAGTATGCTTAGGGATATGCACCATCACCAAAGATACTCAAGTACGGAAAAGAACAAATAATCATAGAAAATCGCCGGAAATACCGGCGAATTGAAACAGATGTTTTATTTGCTTCATATATAAGAAGTTGACATACTTCAATACTTTCAGATAAAAAACCTATATAGATAATCCAAAGTATGAACGTAAAATCCAGGTCCTAAAAGTTTTGTGAGAAATACTGGGTCAAAGAATGATAATGGCCAAAGAAAGATTTTATATTAATCTATTTCCATGTGTTAGATGGACAACAGTGGACACCTAGAAAAATCTTTAAGCGCAAAATAGTTAGAACAAGATCAAAATTTCAACAGCAGACAAGGTCGCTGAGAAGTCGCAGAAGATAAAGGAATCCGTTGAAAACAATACAGTGAAGAACTGGTCGCCTATATAGAGACAAATAAAGTAAAAACTTTTAGGAGACGAAAATAAACATGAACATAGACAAAAACAGTAACATGAATACTCTGTGGAAGACTTTTAGTTGTCAAATTTCGACACACCATTTTAAATTTTAACTACAATAAAAAAGTTCCTTTTTATTATATAAGTCTAATTCTCATCAGTTTCCGAGATATTTCTCTAAAGCTCAAATGTTTCAAACTACTGATTCTGATTTTATAAGGAATTAAATTACTCTTGTAATAACCGCCAATATTACTTTAAAACAAACACATTTACGTTTAATTTGATCAAGTTTTTGATAACTATCAAATATTTGTTTACAATTTTGAAGGTGTTATTCCAGATATGTCTGAAAACACTTTTTTAAAAACAAGGGATGTTTTCATTTTTTTTAAATTAATTTTAAGGATATAGAATATTCAAAAAATATTACACATGCACCAGAGCCCTATCGAACCTGGAAGAGCCAGCCAGGTCTACATATAGGACGTTAGGGACATAACATACTATATTTATATAACTAATAATAATTTTACATGAAATGGTTATATGTGGTATGCAACAAAGTATTTGACGTGAACACCATCACATTTACGACACTTGGTAGTAGTCTTTGAGCGGTAGTTTGTTTGTTTCTCATGTGGAATAACAAAATGGTCAATTCTATCAAAACGAATACCCATATTTTCATCTTGACTAGGTCAAATTAGACTGGTTTTTATTCTGCTGAAGAAGTGCAATAGGTACACTCCTAAAATATAAATGGTCCCCGGCATCTTTATTGTTTTTATGTATTTGCCAAGCGTTTTACACGGCTATATCAATACACTAAACAATTGGGGAAAACTACCATTTTTTCCCTCTAATGGAAGTAAGATAAAGGCTTATATTCTCATCACGGCGATCTACGCCGCCAATATTCGCATTATATTTCTTCACTACATATGGTTGTTCAATTTGAACAATCTTATATCACACTATCAGTATCTTTTCACAATATGAATAGGTTTGGCACCTAAGGAATTGGAACACATTGTGACAACGATGTCGTTCCATTGAACAGCAACAATATTATTTTCTTCTACCATTCGATACTCGTAATCACCTCTTTTTCTTTTCTTGAAATTAATGGAACGAAATTAACCAACGAAATAAACAAATCACCAGAGTTAAAAAAATTATCAAAGTAAATGTGAAATTTATGACAATTCTACTTAGATCTTAATGTATCTGCGTATGTAAGAACTACGCCAGCCCCGACTCTAACTTCCATATAGAAAGTTCCAATATGAGTAGTTACACCTTAGTAGAGTTCGAACCAGTTAACATACCTTAATTTGGAAGATTCTACCCAAAATTTGTAACCTTTATATACTGCTTGTCTGCCATGTCTCCCGTAATAGCAAACCATGGCCACATCAATCCTGTGAGATTTTTTCAAGGGAGCATTTTCTCAAAATTTTGCATTCAGTTGTCTAAACAATGATCGACGTTTTACAAATTTGTCACTTTTGTCTAAATTATTGTTATCTACGAAATGTAGATTGCTCATGATATATCATGATTGCTCATGATAAATGTAGATTGCTCATAACCTATCTCTTCATATGGAATCTGCTATGAGTTCATTGTGGGTATCTTTTTCACGTTCCCAGAACATTCGACGCCTTAAGGGTTGTAAATATCCACTCAGTAACAGCACTCCCAAAAATGATTTTATTTCCCTACCAGAAATATTTCCTTCTTTGTTTTTAGATTAGAACATAACTAAGATATAGTTTTATATAGTTATAGTATAGTATAAGTTTTAATTAGACTAGTTTTAATTCTTACACCAACAGGTGTAAGAACACACCTGTTGGGTTCTTACACCTGTTGGGTTCATTCACTATTAGTTCAATAAGGTCGTTATCAAAAAAGTTCTGAAATAATTCAACAGGATGTTTCTTGATTGTCACTTCAAAGACATCGGATTGCCATTCATCGTCGGAACCAATAGTTTTAAAAACTTTTTTTACCCATTTGATGTCAATTGGCGTGCAAACTTGGCTACTTTTCTTAGATAGGCATTTCGCCAATTTGGAAAGTGGCATCGTATACTCCTCATCATCAGAGTCAGAATTAGCTATATTATTTAAATTTATTTCAACACTTGTTCTTGGTTAATTAGCTGGTAAATTATGAATTGTTAAATTATTCCCAACGCCTGAGTTCTCATTGGTAATATCGCCACATGCATTTTCGGGCGGAAGCATATAAATATCCATTCCAGGAAAATCATCATCGTAAACCATTATTCAGGTTTCGTTCAACATAAGGCCCCTAAAATGTTTAACATGTATTAACAGAAAAAAAACTTTAAGATCCAATTTAAAAAAAAAATCGAATCACCATATGCCTAGCGTCCTACATATAGGACGGCCACTTACCACGGATATTTACTTTTATAAGTAATCCCGTATCAAAAAGAAACATAACCTAAATCCCAAAACACTTATAATATTTGTGGAACAACATTTAATAACTAATTACTTACCCAACAAAATTCACGTCACAGTGGTCCATTTTTCGTAATGTAAACAATTAAACTTTAACAAAAAAACGATGCACTATCGTAGAGCTGCGTTCCATACCCACGCACGGACTCCCTCACAGCTGATTTTTATGTTGTGGCGCCACCTATGCATAGTAGGAAATTTTTGGCAAGCTGTTTAAACCGTCGACCTACATGTAGGGCGACAGGCATATCTGGGTTATATTAAAAAACCCTGCACCTTCCATTTGAAACACACCGATGAAATACCAATGTACAGAAAAAAACCTTCTCTGATTGCTATACTTTCCAGCGTTATGCTATACTGCATGATTTTTTCGGTTTCGCACTGAAATTGAATGAAGAACAAGAAAATTTGAGAATTCCTCTCCACCTGCGGATTCTACTTTACAAACAAAGGCGCATTTGTTTGATTATACTCACCAAATTTCCTTACAATAAGGTTTATTTTTTAAAAGGAAATGTTTATAACTATTAGAGAAAAAATCTTCTCCAAAGCAAAATTAAATAAACTCTCCTTAAACTTGAAGAGATTTACCACTAAACACCAAATCACTTTTTTGAACTTCTCGACGCACATTTCGCTATCCATGTTAGCATCCTCAGGAGAGGATTTAATCTGTATTGAAAACATTGGATCAATTCTTCTTAGATTAGATTAAATCATCTCCAGATGATGCTAACATGGCTAGCGAAACGTGCGTCGAGAAGTTCAAAAAAGTGATTTGGTGTTTAGTGGTAAATCTCCTCAAGTTTAGTGTTTCACACCAAAAGTTCTTATAGAAGAATTAAACTCTCCTTAAAGAAAACGTAGCACCTTGGGGATCGATAGTTTGGAATGTATTGCATACGTTATGAAAAATTGCTTGACCTCGATAATGCAATACATTACATACGCATCAAACTACAGCAGCTCTGAGCCCATGACCGATTTAAACTTCAATCTCCCACATTGTTTTCGATTCTCTTCTCATTTTACAACTTATTGAGCTTGTCTTTATAAACTAAGTATACTCTATATTTTACTTCCTATACTTTAACTGTATTTGATTATTACTTACTTACATTGACTTACTACATTGATTTATTTAATATTTGTGATTCACAATCATATGTAACTACTGGACTTAGAGCTGTTGCAAAATATAATATAAACAAGAATTTCCAGAAATGTAAAAAAATTGAAAAAAAAAATGAACAATTAAAATAATCATTTTGATTATTTGACCCTTTTTTTCCTTTCTATTCTTTTCCACAGTTTTAAGTACTCTATTTTTTTTTTCAGTAAAGACAAACTACGATTGAACTTTCTTTTAATTTAACGCGAATTTTTTTCGCCCGGCTCAGTGAAACGACCAAAGTTGAACAAATATATTTTTTATTAACCGGACCAAATTAAATTTAAATAAATAATATCTACAACGTTAACAACCTAAATTAATTAAGCCTCAACAAATATTTAATTGAAGGCCCGAACCATCGGTCTGGTTTTGAATTTTTGCCAGATTTTTTTGTTTGTTCTTTTTTTGCCTAGACGAATTTGGAGATTAAAATGTGTTGTACGTTTCAATGACAGCTTTTAATATATTTAATTTAATGTTTTTTTAGAAACACCGATTCTCTTTTCTGCACCCTCATTTGAGCAAAAGTTTTTCGATTAATTGAGTGGTTGGCACTTTTTGAAACATAGAAACAGTGATAATAATTAGAACACTTGGTATTTGTTTCACAATATATTCGACATATTATCTAATATGTTTCGGCCTCGCGACTATTCTCAAAAAGAGTTATGGATACACAAAACTAAAGTTTTTTGTTATTGTATCGAAGAGAGGTCGGTTTTTTTTTCTTAGACTGTCTCCTCCTATAATGGTGGGCTTATATCCCTTATTTTGAAATACTTTTGATTATGTTAACTTATTTTTCATAGCTGTCCTTTTAAGTCGAATAGTTAGAAATCCATGGGTCATACTATGAAATGTGATTTGAACTTGCGTGTGAAATAGTGTATATGTTTATGAAATACCCCAATTATTAAAAGTGCCATACATTTAAGGGCACAGTCTAAGAAAAAAAACTTACCTCCATTGGATAGAACTTGAAAGCTTTAGTTTAGTTTATATGCAACTCTCTTTGAGAAGGGGCGCGAGGACGAAACATGTTAGAAAATATGTCATATATATTGTGAAATAAACATCATATGGGTGATAATTTAAAGGTGGCACTAAATGCAGTGAGTAAATGTGACTCAAATTAACAGAATATCCATGTCCAACTATATTCAGTTAATAGCGACACTAATCTTATACCATGGGAAACTTTTAAAATTATTATTTGTTTAAATCAAAGGTTTTATTTATATTTAAGATGAGTTCTCGATTAACAGCACTTTCCCACGCAAATCCAAAATGTATCAAGGAATAAATTGGATGTAGGCATTCTAAATAAAATTTTATAATACCACAAGGGAATTGCATCAACTAGCGATCTGAAATAGTTATAATGATGAACGATTAAAGTTTACAAGGGAACGACCAAATTTGGATACAATTAATTTCGATGTATTTCATATTTGTTAATAGACGAGCATATCCCTTACTGTTAGCTTAAAAAGAATTTACCTAATACACAGTAACCTTCAACTTAAAAAAGTTATATGAGAGTAACTTAAAATTAATTATGTTTCAACGTCAGCAGACAACAAGATTTTCGAAATTTTAATTGAGGGTCATTTCCCTTTTGTTAAAGTATCTGAAGCTTATATTTGACGATTTGACAGCTGTCATTTAAAAATTTGGAATATATTTCAGGTTAAATTTATTAGGAAGAATAACATTTTCAAGTAAAAACAGTGTTACATAACAACAATATATCAAAGCTTAATTATATATATATATATATATATATATATATATATATATATATATATATATATATATATATATATATATATTAAAAAGCTAAGGAAGTTCTCCCGTGCTCCACGTCGTGCTTTGTCATTCTTTCACCCGCCATCCAAAGCGCCAGCAAGCGTCTCCCAAGACCGGTTTCTGGTCTTAAGCCTTCATCAGTTCACAATTTTTCGATCATACCTGGTACTTACCATAGCTTAGACGAGGTTAGACGGGTTACAAACGGTTTCGCCCAGTCTGACCGCTGCGACCGTTTTCCGCAGAATGGCGGGGCTCCATGTGATTGTAGCCTCCATTCGACATGGCCAATTTAAATTGTCATGGCTTTAGTCGTTCCTTTATCCGCTTTTCAGGTGTCCAGCTTGAGCCCAACTGATGAAGGCTAAAGGCCAGAAACCGGTCTTGGGAGGCGCTTGCTGGCGCTTTGGATGGCGGATGAAGGAATGGCAAAGCACGACGTGGACCACGAGTGAACTTCCTTCCATAGCTTTTTAATACTTTTCTTCACGCGCCCAGTTCACATATATATATATATATATATATATATATATATATATATATATATATATATATATATATTCGATTCGATCATACACTAATTAAAAACTGTATCCTAAGGCTGTAGTTGAAATTAAACGAAAGAAATTAAAGGGTTGCAGAGTAGCCAAAGATCTAAATGAAGCATGCAGTTTATTTTACACATTATTTAAGATATACTTCAAACTTATGTTAGAGACCTGGACCCGTAAATATCGTAAACCCTTGAGAAGGTATTTTAACAATAATGTACTATATACAATCTCTTTTACACCATTAGATATGGATAGGCCAGATTTATGAATCCATTGTATACGTAACACGTAAATTACTGGAAAATACAAGGTGCAGGACCAAGAAATATACATGAAATAATAGAGTGTATAGGTATCGGACAAAACGATCAACAGAACTTCAAGATCAAACAAAAAATTGATTCAGAGAATGAAATAACCAAGAAAAGCAAGTTGACCAGTATTATGTAGGATCAATAGAAACTGAAAAATATTAAACATCGGATGCGTATAATATCATTGTGAAAAGTAAAATTAATTATAATAGGGATATTTGGCAATTAAAATTAAAAACCGGAAAAACCCTCAATGGAAAGTAAATACATTTTTGACAACAAGCAGCAAGAAGATCAGTAAGACAAAGAATATTCGAACAACTACAGAATCAGAAAAATAATTGAATAATTTCATTTCATAGTACAGAACATAAAAACCAAGCATTTAAAATGGTATGGCCACGCGAAAAAAAAACACCATAAGAAGCAAGAAAAAGAGGAATACCGAGAAGAATATGAAGAGAGAGAGAAATTTAGGAAAGATATTTGGATGAAAACCTTTAGAGAGAGACTGAAAACCAAAAGATGTGGAAAAAAGTTTTAATCCCCATTTAACTACTACTTTATAGGAGGTGATTATACATGTTGAGAACTGATAAAAGATATGAGGCGTCTATATGTATTACGTGCGTTTCCATACCAAACAGCCGTTTTAATTTAAAAATTCGTGTACATACTGTTTCATAATTTCTTAAATTATGTATGTATAAATTATGTACCACGTCTTTTACAAATAGTCTTCTTTAACAAAATAGGACTTTTCTATAATAAAGAAAAGCTAATATAATGTTTCATTATTAACCATGAAAAGTAATATTGAAAAGAGAAATCATATCGTTAATTATAATTCAAACCTACCCCCATTTCAATTATAAGCACATTTCATTATTTTTCGGTAAATCAAAATCGATTATAGCACAGTTTTTTCCGTGATATCGAAGAAATGAAAGATTTAATAAAAACTGAATTACGAAGAGATATATTAAATCAAACACGTGTGACGCGTGTACGTGAACCGTGACAGAACTTCGTTCTTTTTTTTTAATATTTCCTTTTTTTTATTTTTCGTGTCCTCTCAATCACTACACGGGTTTCATTAGGTCTTTGACAAGTTAAGCACCTATAAATATAAAAAAAAATGATTTTAATTTTGGGTCTGATAAAATGATAGGGACTAGGAGACATCAATTTTTTAAATGGTGATATTGTACATAATATATTTGTTTAAATAAAAAAAATAAAGTTAATAAATAATGTTTCAAATTGTCACATATCTTTTCATTATTGTAATAACATATTTTTAAGCCATATATGTGTATGCGGATTTTGGAGACGGATTTGTTGAACATCACCGAAATTGAAAGGGCAAAATAGAATATTTTTTATAAAATATTGCTGTTTTATAAGAATGTTGTTTTTTATTTCATGATTTTGTATGTCTGACCAACATATGATTCTAATATTAGTTACTTCACTCACAATTTGTTCGAAATTATGATTTTTTTTTAAAGTTTACACGTACGTGAAAATCTTTAAAAAATAAGGATTTTTTCCCCATTTTTTGAATATTTTTTCACCTCATTACTCATCTCTTATGAACCGTATTAACTTAGTCAATAAGTTCTGAGAAATTGTATGTAGATATTAGATTTATTCTTTAATGAAAACTCTTTCTAATTTCATAAATGTTTCTTTTAAATGTTCTGATACAATATCAAAATAATACATGGTATGATCTGATACATATTGAACCGATATATATATATATATATATATATATATATATATATATATATATATATATATATATATATATATATATATATATATATAGCAGGTTTACTAAGAGAGGCATAAAAAATTGTTTTTTTATAGTACATTAACAGTCCCTATCAAGGCTAACATCAAAATGTCTAATTCGTCAGAATTTGTGGTTCGAAGAATTGATAATATTACAAAATCCCAAGAAGATAAGTGTTTATACAGGGGTTTAGAACTTGTTAAATATTATGAAAATATTATTAGTAAGTGATCCTTGAACAGATAAATCTGCAGCTGTCATGGATGTAAATGTAGGTTTTCTTAGCGATCCTAAAGAAGTGAAAGGTCTTGCTCACTTTTGTGAGCCTATGCGTTTTTTGGGGACTGAAAAATACCCAAACGAGAATGACTATAATAAATTCTTACAAGAACATGGTGGCAGTAGTAATGCAGCTACATATATGGATCTTATACCATGTATGATTTTGATATTGTACCATAACATTTAAAAGAAGCACTAGACAGGTTTGCACAATTTTTTATATCACCACTTCGTAAATGTTTATTGAAACACTTTTTTCAATACTGTATTTCCAATGTTTAAGATTTCATAAAGAACAAACTGAAGATACATAGAGATGTTGAAAGAAAAGGGGTAATTGTATCATATATATATATATATATATATATATATATATATATATATATATATATATATATATATATATATATATATATATATAATTGTTTATTCTCGACTGTGTAAATAGTAAAGGAGTAGACTCTCGGTATGCGGTCTGTTCTTATGAATTCATAATTCATAATTTTGATTATAGCTCAATCAAGGTCCTTGTGAATGAGAATAGTCTCACTAAACGGTTATTCCTGGAGATGTTTCATATCAACAGAGATAAAAATACTGTTCATTCCAGGTTTGATATAGAGGGACTAAGTATCACCTATTGCAACATTTTGGGAAACTAAAAAGAAAAAAAATAAAAAATTTGTACAAATAGTTGAAATGTGTAAACAAATGAAATGTAAAAGGAAAATATGAAATGTTGAAATGTATTAAATAATAATTTAAGTAAAATTGACAGAAAACAATATTTTTAATTGTTAGTATCTTGCGATTTCGAATTCGGTGTAAAAAGATCATTATATGGGGAGAAAAAAGAATATCATTTTAATTATCAGTTTTAACTGTATATATTTTCCTTCGAAACGTTTGTTCCTACGTGTAAGTGTTCTAGATTTTCTGTTGGTTTTATAGTATATATTTTAACATTTCAACTGAATTTTAAACATTGTAAATCCATCATTATATATTTATTGTTTAATTTTATTTGTAGTATAACATTTTTGTATATGTTATTCCTCCTGAAGAAGTCAGAAAAAATTCTGACGAAATATATTGAGGGTTATCAAAGAGTGAAATCTTAAAAGTATTAATTCAGAAAAACAGAGCTTATATCCGAGATTCTACTCATTTATATATATATATATATATATATATATATATATATATATATATATATATATATATATATAATGTTAGAAAAAATATGACTGTTCACAGAACTATATCGATTTATAAGACAAAATTAATTAGAAATCAAAACAAGATCTTGAAATATTCAATATTGCCGAGACACAAATACTTACAAATCAAGTTTAACAAAGGATTAGGACAAAATAGGTCAGAAAAGCCAAAATAGCTACAAAACCAAAAAGTAAAAGAAATACAAACAAGGAAGAACACTTTACATTATAAAATTATCAGCAACAGTCTAACTTGCAAATTTCTATAAAAAAAATTATCTTTCACTTCAATTTATATTTATTTATTTTAATTTATATTTTTAAATTTGTAAGGCACCATACAACATATAAATATATAGTGTAATCAATGTATACAAAAGAAAGAAAGAAAAAGAACACAAACAATACACAAACAACAGGTGGACGAACTAAACATTAATATCTAGGTTTCCAATACATTCCATCGCTGCAGCGTCGGGCCTCATGAAATCTTCCTATGTATTCTGGTAGGATCGTAGGGGGCACTCCTACTAAAATATCTGATAGATTGTTTCAGTACACGAGTCACAACTCGGAGACTAGATAATACCCCATTTATATTCTATTTAATTTGATCCACACTTTTATGTTAATTTTGACGCCCGCAGTATCATAGTTGCATCTCTCAAACCATTCCCGCTCTTGTTAATTTTTCAATGTTTCTGCAGTTTTGGCTCCAATGATCTCTTATTTCGGTGTTACCTGTGACAAGCTATTCAGCATACAGTAGTGGCGAGTTTCCTGATCGAAGCCTATTTTGTCGTAAGATAGGTATATCGTAATGAATGGGTAGTTCCAGGTTCTTTTGTATACGTTGTATTCGGTTCTATGAATCAGAGGTTGGAAGAGAAGCCAGTAGATAGGAATTGGTCTGATAGTTCCAGTGATTATGCGCATAGTAATTGTTAAGTTGCGCATCAATTAGGTTGGTGTCAACTGTTCAGCCACACTGGAGCACAGTATTCTGCAGCTGAGAAAACCATCGCGACAGTAATGTAATGTACGCAAACTTCCCATTGAAGTTTTGGTTCAATGAATATTGTTTCGTGTTTTTAGCTTGGCAGATGTATTTTCAAGATGTTTTATTTACGATAGAATGCGATCGAGGGTGATTCCAAGATATTTGGGGTACTTCTTATGACTTGTTAAACTTTTAATATTACCGAAACACAAAGATATGTTTGTATTTTTTTTTTAATTCTGATGATACAAAACACCCATAAATCAATTGTAGCAAAGATTCAGAATAGGCAAAAGAACGACAAAGCAAAAAAATTAAAGAAGTATGAATAAGGAAGAAAACTGTAAGACTACAAAAGCAGCAGCAACAGCCTAAATCTCAACATTTTTATTAACTTTCATAGTACCTAGTTTGTTCAGTACGAAACTCTACAGCTTGTAAGTTATATTTCAGGCGACTTCTTCTATGGCTCTACATCCCCGTTAAAGTTGTTCTTGGTTTGATTAGTATCATCCAATCTTTTGAGCTGACCTCTTCCCTGAATGATGACCCCATCTGAAATGTGTGCATTTTATGTACGAGACGGTGCCCTTGTCAAACTGGTCCATAGATCTTTATCAAGACTTTTCTTTTAAAGGCACCCAGAGCATTTTGATCATTTTGGAAAGGGTACTTTTCTCCCATATACAGTACAGATCGGATAAGTGTTTTATAAATATTCTTTATTATGCGCGTTCTAATTTCGGCAGACATGTTGTCCATATTTTCAGATGAACCCAAGTATTCGAATTGCTTAAATATTTGGAAAGTAGATGTGCAATTGTTATCTTGTGGGACATAATTTTGTTTTGTTTTCATTAATAGTTAAGCCCCCTGTATTGGCATATTCTTGGATATTTATGAATGCCCTCTCTAATTCTTGCAGTGTTTCTTGTTACAATGTCTAGATTATCAGCATAAGCCATCAACTGTATGGTTCATTATAGACAGTTCTTCTTACATTGAGGCCTATATCACAAACCACTTTCTCAAAGGAACATTAGACACGCCTAAATAAATAGAAGGGAGGTTATACTTATCTCAACAATCACTGACAGTCTGATATTAATAATTCCTAAATTGCTATTTTAAATAGGTCTATGAATTTCAATGGAATTTCAAATTCGTGTAGAATTTGAAAAGGTTAGTTTATGAATATACTATCATATGCTGCCTTGAAATCTACGAATAGGTGAATTATTTTCGATGTCGTATTCCTTACTCCTTACTTTTCTCCAGAGTCTGTTATGGTGAAGGGTTGGCCAAGGTTTAGTATTTTTGAAAACAAAAAAGCAAAACATTATTTAATATTTTTTACATCTTTTAATATATTTACTTATTTATAAAAACAGTAAGAATACAATTATGACTCAAAACCAATAAAAAATTAAATATACACATAAAACATAATACAAATTACTGTACACAATAAGTAAATAAATGTCACAGTGCTACATCCAGGTTCTCGGTCCACTCGATTGCAGAAGGAGACAAGGTAAGAAAATCCTTCTTGGTTCCCGCGAATACCTATCTGCATTCGTAGGATATATCGGAAAGAGTTTAACGTGGGTCCCCACAGACGCATTGAGCTGAAGGCAGCTATTCCATTTGTACATCAGGTCGGCGGATCTACTATGCCCTGTTCTTATTCTGTTGGCAGATTTCGAGACATATCGTGGAAGGTCAAACCCGTTAGGCATGTTTATATGAACATCGGTAGGGTGAAATGCGCCCATTCATCCATCCACTGTTATTGTAAGTCGAAGTCCAGACTTTAATTATTAATTTGGTAAATGCATCCGGAGATAGTGCGCAATGTACAATTCAATGTAAAGTATCAAGTACATGAAGACGCCTTCAAGTCAGCCAAAGCGTATATCTATAATTCTCCGTGGTGTAAATCAGAGCCAGAGCCAAGCATCCGAGTGTGGATGCTGTCGAACCTTATGTGGAACCGCAAAATTTGTTTGAAGTGTATTAATCTTGGTTCGTACCTTAGCTGTTGTGTTAGTAAGGTGTTGTTTGTAAGTTAGGGTATATACCAGGTGTGTCGGTAATTACTTTTCGGTTTTTGTAACAGATTTCACTAGACATAAGTATGCAATGTTATGATTTGATACATATATAGCTGGTAGAGACTTACGGTAAGCATGCTCCAACCATAAGAACATGTGAAACGTGGTTTCGACAATTCAAATGTGGTGATTTCAACGTTCAAGACAAAGAACGGGGTGGTAGAGCGAAAACGTTTGAAGATACGGAATTGCAGGAGTTATTGGATGAAGACCCAAAACAAACTCAAAAACAATTGGCAGAAAAGTTGAATGTGAGCCGAGTCGCAATTTTTGATCGATTACAAGCGATGAGAAAGATCCAAAAGGTGGGCAGAAGGGCCATGGTGACATGAAATCACATGAAAATCGAAAAATCGTCAGTGAAATGCTGCTTCAAAGGCATGAAAGGAAGTCATTTCTGCATCGAATAGTAACGGGTGATGAAAAATGGATTTATTTCGAAAATCCCTAGCGAAAAAATCATGGTTATCACCTGACGAAGCCGGCTGATCTCCGTCTGGTGGGACCAGGTTGGTGTCATGTATTATGAACCATTGAAACATGGAGAAGCAGTTAATACTGATCGCTACCGACACAAATGATCAATTTGAACTATGGACTTATCAAAAAACGCCCACAATACGCTCAAAGATATGATAAGGTGATTTTGCAGCATGACAACGCGCCGTTTCATACACCAAAACCAGGCAAAGAAGTGTTGATACTGCTTGGATGGGAAGTTTTATCGCTCCCGCCGTACTCTCCTGACCTGGCTCCATCCGACTACCACCTTTTCGCATCGATGGGGCACACGTTTGCAGAACAGCACTTCGCCGATTTCAAAGAACTTAAAAAATAGCTCGATGAATGGTTTAGTTCAAAGGAGGAACTGTTCTTTTGGAATGGCATCCATAAATTGCCTGAGAGATGGGCAAAATGTATAGAATCAAATGACAAGGAATTACCGACACACCTGATGAAAGTTTTCTTTTCAAAGAATCGTTAAAATTGGTAAACATTTCCCTTGAGCCCCTTCCCAATGGTTTCACAGAAGATGACAGAAACACTAAAAGTTCAGAGACATTAGCATTAGTTGCATTAGCATTAGTTGCAGCACCAGTTGCACCTACTAACTATCAAATAAACTTCAGACAAATGGGCACGTAGATATTTTAACATGGCTAATTTTCCATGAACATATGTTTCATAAGTATTCGCGTGCGAACTATTAAACTTCAACGCTTCTTCAAATAAATGGCGTACATTTCATTTCATTGGAAAACTATTCAAGAAAGCCTTTCCGAAAAGTGGTCCAATCCCTAATTTCAGGATTCCAACGCTCTAACCTATTTTTTGCATCATTCATCAAAAATCGACCAACTTTTGTCAAAATTTGTACATCTCAGCATGCAAGTTCTTTTTTAATAGTTTCAACTTGACTTGCCCACTTGGTAGATTCATTTACCTCGGGGCGGAAATACGGCAAAACAACCTGGTCACCAGAACGCTGGGATTGCAACCAACGCTTTCTCTAATTCACTGATTATATTTTGGGCCGAATCTCCAACACTTTTAGGCGACTCCATAATTACCTAGTTCTAAAAAGAAACAGAAACAAATTTATTGATATTTTGCGTCTGATTCACAATCAGATCCACAAATAGGCAGTTTTAGGAATTCAATCCCACTTCTTAGAAATAACGATATACAAATTATAAATAATTGGGCTCCTATACAAAAGAACACGTTAATATCAAAAACTGAACAAGGGTGGCACATTCTTCGAGCACCGAGAACAGAATCTCTAGAACACGTCCACACTCGCCAAAAAGGAATAAATCAATAATCTCTACAAAAAGTAGATCGGTATGACGTAGTAGATACATTTCCTTTCAGGTGACTAGGAGCGACTCATTGACAACAAAAATCAATAAAGGTATTCTCTCGATATATATATATATATATATATATATATATATATATATATATATATATATATATATATATATATATATATATATATATATATATTATAGCTCAACATTAGTAAATCGCAATTATTTTTATATATTAATGTACTTAAGAGACATAAGCTAACTGCACATATGTGATACAAATATCGATCGATGAAATTTGTAAACAAATTTTAAAAATGAAAATTTTTCCTTTGTTTTTTTTTCCCTTTTTCATAATTTACCTATATTATTACCTTGTGTCTAGATATAATAACCATACATATTCTCCATTTGATCTTGTTCTTCCATAAAAGATTTTTTAAGCAATTCTATATATGTTAATACAATACATATAGTGTACCACTACATATTTCAATTCTAATTTAATTTTTTACGCTCTATATTGTAACTGAATATACAATATATCTTTTTCAACAGGAAAAATAAAATATTCTGTTTGTCATTTAGTGGGACACATGGCAATAAATATTTTCGGAAATTGTTTTTATTTTTTATAAAAATGTTTTTGTGTTTTTGACTCAACAATATTTGGCAAGCCAGTGTTAATTGAAAACTATTTTTAGAAATGGAATCTCTGTACGTTTATGAAACAGCAAATATTGTACGAAAAAGACCATCAGTATTACTTCAGTGCTAAAGTAAAATAATAATTTTCTCTTCATGTATAATATAGCTTAAGCTACCATAATGTTTTTCCTTCCAATTAAAATCCCTGTGTACATAGATTTCCTCTTTTTCCCATCGACACAGTCACTAGTCCCTCAATCAAACTCCACTCCAGATGTCTGAAAAAAAACAGCAAATCCGTCTTCGCTTTTTGAAAATTTTTCCGAAGCTTTTCGTCATAGATTTTTCTTGTGACAGAAACTTTTAAAAACCGGAATTACGGTTTCTGGAAGCCGTTGTGTTTTTAAAAGGATTTAAAAGTTTCCGAATCTATAAGCTTCTCATAGTGTAATTGATTCGAGACACGATATTGTTAGCTTTCTATGGAAATTGAGCTCTATTAAAAAATATAACGTGTATTAACTGAATCTGTAAAATAAAGCTTGACTTATTTTGTGTAGCCATGTGTTTTATTTTCATTTTTTTTAAGTCCCTTCCCTAACTGCACACTATATATATATATATGTATATATATATATATATATATATATATATATATATATATATATATATATATATATATATATATATATAAGGTGGGTCTCACAGAAAACTAGATCTTTTGAAAAAAAAACACAAATATTTATTTTTTCTGCAAAACCCATTCTTTCTGTTCAAAATAGTCTCTTTGCGCGGCAATACAACGGTTTGCAGGATCAATTAGGTTGACGAATGAATTTTTGAGCTCTGCCAAAGATACGTTCTTCAGAATGACGGTCGACGCCTTCTGAATGGCTTCAATGTCAGCATAAACCTGTCCTTTTATCGCCAAATGAAGTTTTTCGAAGAGAAGTCGCAGGGAGACAAATCAGGAGAGTATGGTGAATGATTCATGGTTAGTATGCAATTTTTGACAGTGATGAGACGCCGCGCACGACGCATACGCGACAACATATACTTCAAAGCTCCGAGATAAATTACAGCATTGATTATACGACCAGGTGAAACTAACTCCTTGTACACAATTCCCTCGAAATTCACATTATTTTGATTTTCGACCTCTCAAAACGGCTTTTCTTCTGATTTGGCTCGTTCAGGTGCTTCCATTCAGCACTTTCACGCTTGGTTTCTGGATCATATTGCAAACACCACGTCTCATCACCAGTAAAAATGCTGTACTTGAAGCGTGAAAAAATGCAATGAGTTATATCTTTGGACATGTTCAACTTTATTTACATGTATCGCAATGAAGATTCCGGCTAATTTTTTATAAATTTACGCACAATTGCAATGTTACTTTGAATAACCACGGAATTTCTCGGACCAGGATATTCGTCGTTCTTGATGTCCTCACGACCTTCTTTGAATCGTTTAAACTATGTCAAGAAATATGTTGAACTATGTCAACCAATAAAAAAACATTAACAAAGTTAACAATCTTGTACTGAGTAATCCCTAGTTAATTGGTAAAAACATTATAGATATTACTAGAATATTACTTGGATGAATTGAATCAATTTTGACGAACAATTTAGGCTTGTCACGTGTGTCTTCTCATCTTTCTCCGAAAACACTGATTTTTTGATAAACATTATCGTGTTTATCGTTTAGAAGTTACTGAAGAAATGGATGATGACATTCTGAAATACATAATTACTGGTGATATGAATCTATTGTTGGTTCAAAAACAGCTCAAAAATCAACCTATTATAGTGCTAAGGATCAAAGCCGAAAAACCTAAAATCAAATACATGTTAACTGCTTTCATCAGTTCCCGTGGTATTGGTCGTCCACAAAAAATCTTTTACAACCGATTAAGTGATAAAATAAATATAAGTATTATAAGAATTATGTGACATTGGCGTGTATTGATTCGAAAAAAGCATCCAGATTTGTGTTTTGCTTTACGATAAAACGCCATCGCACACCGCATTAATTCTTCCTACTTTTTTCCCTAAAAATCAATCAAATTCATGCCATAAGCACCATATTTACCAGATGCAACGCTGTGTGGCATTCTACTGTTCCCTAGTTTGAAGAAATAACTGAATGCCGTTTTGAGACCAGAAAAGCCAATCAAGAGAATTATTTGGCTGTCTCGAAGGAAATACCAGAAGTCTGGCAGAAAAAACTATTTCGAAGATTAGCAAAAACGTTGGAATAAGTATATTGCAGAGACACTTACTTTGAAGGAGACAAGATAAATTTGGATGAATAAATACTTTTAATTTTTGATGATTGATTTGTCCGTTGCTTTGTAATAGTTCAGTTTTTTAAAAACCGAATAAAACAATTTTATACTTTGTTATCCATCACTTTTACTTTTAACTTTGTGTGACTATAGTTTCGTAAAACAATTTTACATTCCCAAACACTATTTTAAAACTAAGATATTACAGCTGTTTATTCTATGTACCTAATTTTACACTTTTATTGGGATTAATTTTTTACAATATTTTAAATAGTGAGGAATTTCGGAGATCTGTCTGATCGTTTAACAGCTGACTAGACGGTTCGGTATCTATGAAATGGTTTAAAAATTAGAATTTTGTTTCTTTAATATGTACCCAGATTTATGTTCTTTAAATCTGGTCTGAAAATATTGGCCCGTTTGTCCCACATAGCAGCCACTGCTCTCGTTGCAACTTTGCATATAAACTCCAGATTTTTTATTTTGTGATGTTTTATCTTTGGCATTAAAAAGAAATTTACTGATTGACTGGAGGGTTTTAAACACTCTTTGCAAATTATGTTTCCTCAAAGATCGAGCTATATCTGAAGTAGAACTATCCCTTGAAAACATTCCTAATTCTAATTTTACAAAAGAAAAAATTAAAAGGACTAGAAATTAATCGAGAATACCACAACAAAAATGAAGACCATATTATCAAATCCATTAATTCTAAAACCAAAGATAATATTTTGGTTATGACTATAGCAGATAAAGGCAATTCAATTGTTATTCTTGAAATAGAAAAATTAAAGCTTTCTAGGAAGACCACGTCAAAATAAAGAATAACCCTACTACAAAAATTCAAAACAAGTGAAACTCAACAATAATAAATTAAAACACAATTTTGTCAAACGAAAATAAATATAAAATAGTCAATATGAATCCTACTCCTCCAAAACTGTACGGTTTAATAAGACCAGTAGTTTCGTACACAAATAACCCTTTAAGAAACCTAGCATTTTACGTAAATAATATTTTAAATAATAATACTTAAATAATAAATAACGAATTTCTCGCCAAAACATTCAATAAAAAACTCGGTAGACCTTACAAAAAAGCTTAGCGAACTATCTATACAAAAAAAAAACACTTTTCTAGCATCCTTTGACGTTAGCAACATGTTTCTCATAAAAACCCCATAAAAAATAACATCAGTTCAATTATTAAGCATGATATTTTCAAACTCTTTAACTTGTGCATTAGTGAAAATTATTTTCAATTTTATAGTGTATTTTACAAACAAAAGGATGGTTTAGCAATGGGTTCCCCACTAAGGCCTTTATTATCAGAACTGTTTATGTCATCCTTATAATTTTTTTAAACGAATAAAGCAAAAAATATATTGTTTTGGTTTAGATATGTAGACGACATTTTGGTTTATTGTACTGGAAACTACAGATAAATAGAGGAAACATTAAAGCATTTAAATATAATCAATCCAAAATCAAATCATACATTTAATGGATCTTTCAATATCCAAACAAAATAATAAACTAGAATTTAATATCTATAGAAAACCCACATACTCAGATATAACAATTAAAACATAATCAATCCACCCCATTACACATAAATATGCAGCATATAAGTTTATGTTCCACCGAGATTTCTCAGTTCCATTAACCGAATATAATAGAAAAATAGAACTGCGAAAAATGAAACTAATAGCACAAAATAACGGCTTTAATGAAACAGTAATCAGTAACTTAATAAATAAAAAACGGAAACAATTACTAATTCAACAAGTATACCCAAAAGTAAAACAAACAAATGATAAAAAATACTGTAAGATTACATATTTCGGTCCAATTTCAGAACAAATAGCTCGCTCTTTCCTGAATCTAAAGTTGCTCCTAAGACATTAAAAACTGTATAATAAAAATCTCGACTGTACATTTGTGGATTTCAAAAGAGCATATGATTCTATTGACCGCGAACCTTTATTCCAAATCTTGAAAGAACAAGGACTAGATCTGAAACCGTTGGCAATTATTAAAGCAACATTAACTAACACGAGGTCAAAAGTTAAATTCATGGGTGACATCTCCGAGCCCTTCGAAATTAAAACTGGAGTGAGACAAGGGGATGAACTCTCGCCACTCTTATTTAACTGTGTTCTAGAAAAAGTAATACAGGAGTGAAAAAAAGCCGGCCCTGAATATTGACCAGTCCATTAAACTGGGGAGAACCAACATCAAAATTGATTGTCTGGCGTTTGCTGATGATCTAGCAATTTTGGCTTAAGATATGTTAATGACACAAAAACAGATTGAAATCCGAAAAGAAACATTAGAAAAAGTAGAACTCCAAATTTCCTTTGAAAAGACAAAATACATGACCTGCAACAGACTAAGAAGCTGACGCCATTTCTAAAAACAAAATATGGTAACATCAGACGAGTCTCTCAATTCAAATATTTGGGTGAAATAATCATGGAAAATGGGTTCGAAAAAGCGGTCAACAAGGGTAGATGTCAAAAAATGGAAACGGCATTGAGACTTACACAAAATATTTACAACAAAAAATGTATATCTAAAAATACAAAACTGAGACATTACAACACAGTTATTAAGCCAGAATGTCTATATGGGGCAGAAACGCTCATTTTGAATAGAAAGAGAGACATCGAGGACATTGAAAAGAAGGAAAGAAAAATCATAAGAAAAATCTTAGACCCGAAACAAATATATAGCACAAAATACCGACTTCGAGAAAACCAAGAAATCAAACAATACACAGATATAAATAGCGATATGAGAAAAATAACACTTAAGATTTACGGATACATAAAACGGATGAATGCGAGTAGACTAACTTCCGAGAAGACTAACGAATTTTATGAAAATAGGAGCAGAGCTATAGTAGAAATAATTAAATGGATTGCTGCAATTAAAGAGGACCTAAGATCAGCAAATATTACACAAAGTGAAATTCAGGATAGAGGCTGTTTCAGATACAAAGTTAACGTTTAGAAAGTTGGCCAGAGAAGAATGTAGGAAGACTGGAACAACTTGGTCTGATGAAAGGAAGAAAGCTCATAGCGAAAGAATGTAATTAGTATGGGCGCAAAGGAAGGCTAACAACAACAAACGCCTCTATGTAGTTCGCGTTATCCACCAGGGCCCATACGTGAATAATAATAATTGATTGAAATTTTAAGTGATTGAAATTTATAAATATAATAAAGACTCACCTAGACAGCTATTAAACGATCAGACAGATCTCCGAAATTCCCCACTCTTCAAAATATGTAAAAAATTAACCCCAACAGAAGTGTGGAATTAGTTATATAGGATAAACAGCTGTAATACCTTAGTTTTATGGTAGTGTTTGAGAATGTAACATCGTTTTACGAAACTATAGCCACACAAAGTAAAAAATAAAAGTGATAGATAAAAAAGTAAAAAATTGTTTTACTTTTGTTAAACTTTATTTAAAGAGTCACTTTACTTTTTAATCATAATAGTTTATTAGACATAAAAACAGAAGAGGTGAAATATGCATTTATAAATATGAGTAGTAAAACACCTGGACTAGTTGCAATACCAATATAATTAGTAAAATCATTGGATGAAGACCAATTACAAAGAATAACAACTTTTGCAACTCGATTTACATCACAGTTATTATACAATCACAAAGGTTGATTTCAATTTTCGTTGCAATTCCTCAGAAACCAAACACCAAAAATTGTGAGGAACACCGAACTATCTCTTTAATGAGCCACTTACTTAAAGCCTTCCTACAGATAGTACAAAATCGAATATCCGGAAGAGCAGATAAGAAAAGCACAATTTGTGTTTAGAAATGGGTTTAGTACTCGGTGTGCCCTTTTAGTTTTAACGTAGTGGTTTAGAAGTGTCTCGATATCAATAAATAAATTTACGCGTGTTTTATAAATTACGAAAAGGTCTTCGATAAAGTACAGCACAAAAAAAAAAGTGAGAAACTGATGGAGCGACTAAAGGAACTGCAAATAAATAAGGTAGTTTTTGGATTAATAGAGACCTCGTGTAATAATCAAACAGCTAGAGTTAGTGTAGAAGGAGAATATACAAAAACAAACACAAAAAATAATTGGAAAATACAGAGGACCTGCAAAGAAATACGGAAAGAGTAAGGGAAATCAGCAAACTCTATGAATTAAACATAATCCTAAAGAAAACAAAATACATACGAGGTGTTAAATATCGAGTCTGACGCGGTTACAGAAGTACGCGACCAATAAATGTTTAGCGAGAAACATTATCTTTCAAATGCAGCATCCCCCGCTTCTGTAAACAAATCCGTATAACAGCAGTCTTCGTTCACATAAGAGTTGTTTTTTTTTGTTTCGCCTGAAAAATGTTAAACTGTAGGAATTGCTCAACTGTAGGAATTTTTCTCAAAAAAAATCTTGTCACATAAAGCACATCTTGTACTTAGCATTTCAAAGCACAAACAAAATTGCTGCATTTGGGTTGAGAAAAATACGCGATTGCTTCATGAGAAACCTTTACATCCTAAACGAGTCAGTGTTTGGTGTGTATTATGGTCAGGAGGTGTAATTGGGCCTTATTTCTTTCAGGATGCTGCTGGTAAAGCTGTAACTGTGAATGGTGTTCAATATTGTGAGACGATAACTAGATTTTTATGAATTGAATAATATTGATCTGGATGAATATGTGATATGGATCTGGAGGATATGTAGTTCCAACAGGATGGCGCTACACCTCACTCTGCTAATGATAAAATTGATTTATTTAGTGAAACATTTTTTGGACGAGTTATTACAAGAAACGGTGTAACGATAACGTAACGGTAAGTGACCACCAAAATTATGTAATTTGACACCGTTGGACTATTTTCTTTGGAGTTACGTGACAAGCCAGATCTCACGAGTTAATTGCATTTTTTAAATGAAATGAAATTTTCAAGTCACTAATCAACACAAATAGCGTCCGTATGGTAAAACGTTCTGAACACGTATACAGTCAACGATATCAAACTTTAGAATGTATATGTCAGATGGCGCCTAGCATAAATAGCAACTCTCGTAAAATGCTTGATCTAATCATCTTGAAGACCGTGAAGCACGGTGGAGGGAACGTTAAAATATGGGGTTGCTGGTATAGAGGTATTGGTTAAATCGATAGAATCATCAGCATTGTGCCCTTTGCTGAGTGGAATATGTCTTTAAAGTGGGTTAACTAGCACGATAATGACCTGAAATATACTTCAAAACATGCGAAACGTTGGTTGAAATAGCACAACATTGAATTATTGAAATAGCCAGCTCAATTCCTTGATTTAAATCCGACAGAAAATGTATGGATGTTCATTGCTTAGAAAAAAAATTGAGTATCAATAGATTCTTCAGTGCTCCATATCATTATGGGCTCAATGCCTAATCGATGTCAAGAAGTTATTAGAAATAAAGGCTATTGGATCAATTACTGCTTTAAAACAAACGATAACATTTTCTTGCCTTGAATAAACTGTTTTTAAAAGTTGCTCCATTTTTGTTACATGCTCTGCAAATAAATATCTCTGCCATGACAAGAAAGGAAGTAATGTGTCTTATAATCTTTTTTTTATTATTATGTTAGTTCTGTCTTGGGGCTTACACCGGTTTAAATAAAGAATTTTCTGTTAATTGTAAAATTAAAAATTTTACTATATCATTTTATATATAATAGTAGGTGCGTCTGTTTGTGATCCTGTAACTTTTGAACGATTTAACTGATTGAGGTCATACGAGGTGTAACTATTAAATAACGAGACTGACACTGTAAAACATTTTTTTAAATTTTATACATATTCACTAATTATCACCTTAAATATACACCCCTTCTTTATCCCTACAACGCTCTATGCGGATCTTGTATTATTCGAAAGAGTGTTGGAAATTTTCTTCTATCAGCTCCTTCAGAACGCGTGCCGCTTTCTCTTTCACGGCTTCAACGGACTCAAATCTTGTTCCTTTTAATGCAGATTTTCCTTTAGGAAACAAATAAAAGTCGCACGGCGCAAGATCCGGCGAATAAGGCGGATAGTCTAACACTGGGATGCTGTACTTGGCTTGAAACCCTTTGACAGACAATGCGGAATGAGCAAAACCCATGACTTGTCCTTCCACAATTTGGATTATTTTCCTTATTCTTTCACGGAGTTTGGCAAGAACGTGAAGGTAGTAATATCAATTAATAGTTTGACCTTCAGGAACCCAGTGAAGGTACATAATCCCATGAATATCGAAAATCATCATTGCGTTGAATTTCAATTTGCTCATTCGAAGTTTTTTGGCTCTCTACATGACTATGAGCTCTTCCAGTGCATGAATTGGCGCTTCGTTGCAGGATCATAAGTAAAAAACCATGATCAAGGATGGTTCGTCACATGTTATTACCCTTTCCAATAAGTTTGGGTTATTTTCAATGACATTCAAAGTGTCAGTACAAACATTTTTGAAAGCTTCTTCTTGTTGAAACGTGAGAATTTTAGACACCATTTTGGCTCACATTTTTAACATGATAAAATTGTTATGTAAAAGTTGCCTTACGCATTCTTTCTCAATTTCTAGTTTCAGCAATAGCACGAATACTTAACTGACGATCAGATCGAACCAGATTACCGATTTTTTTCCACATTGTTATCCGTTTTTGACGTGGAAGGGCGACCCGGGCGTGGATCATCTTCAATGTCTTCTCGACCATCTTAAAAATGAATGCTTCAACCACTCAAAAACACGTGCTCGCGATAAACATTCATTGCCATATGCTTCTTTTAATAAATTAAAAATTTCAGTAGCGGTTTATCCAAGTTTTAAGTGAAATTTCACAACAATTCGTTGCTCTATTGTTACATTGAACATTTTTCCGGCGAAACAAAAAAACAACTCTAATGCGAACGTATAACGAAGGTTATACAGATTTGTTTACAGAAGCGAGAGGTACTGCATTCGAATAAGAAGGCTTCACGCTAAACAACTGTTGGTCGCTGGCGTTGGGCGCATGCGTAGTTCTTCTGTAGCAAAGTTAGTCTCGTTGTTTAAAAACCACACCTCGTGTTCTCACAATATATTTGTTTTGTCGACACGCTGTTTTCTAGCTTTGCTAGGATCCGATTGGTGGCGCTGTATGTTGTAGGTTATTAACAAATTCTATATTTATAAAATGAAATGATTCATATTTACACAATATGACAAATGAACATACTTTCTGTGTTATAGCGTTAATCATCTTAACATTTTAGTTATTTATTGATAAAAAAAGGAATTTAATATCAATTATTAAAAACACCAAGTGATATAATCAAAATAAAAGGTATATGATTTAAATAAATATCTCGAATATTGCCTACCCAAAAAGGCAAAAAACGTCTGCCGGGTCAACTATTATATATATATATATATATATATATATATATATATATATATATATATATATATATATATATATATATATATATATATATATATATCATCATCATCATCATCAGCCCGTATCGATCCACTGCAGGATGAAGGCCTCTTCAGCATGCTTCCAGCCTTCACGGTCCTGGGCTTTCCTCTGCCACTCGGGTCCAATATACTTAACGATGTCATCAGTCCATCGTGCTCTCGGTCTTCTTCGCGGACGTTTGCGATCAAGCGGTATCCACTACAGGATTGCCTTGGTCCATCTGTCGTCCCATCGCCTCGCTATATGGCCTGCCCATCTCCATTTCAACTGTTTTACTCTTCCAATGATGTCACAGACTTTTGTTTGTTCCCTGATCCATACGCAGGACTTTCTGTCTCGTCTTGTAATGCCAAGCATACATCTTTCCATTCCCCTCTGTGCCACCCGAAGTTTTTGAATTGATTGCGATGTGAGTGTCCAGGTTTCACTTCCGTATGTCATAACGGGTAGAACGCACTGATCGAATACTTTTCTTTTCAGGCAAAGTGGGAGTCTGCTCTTAAACACTATGTTGAGCCTACCAAATGCCTGCCAGCCACATTTAACAAGCCGTTCCACCTCCCGGGCGGTATTCCCCTCCATGGAAATCCTCTGCCGGCAGAGGTCTGGCAGAGGATATATATATATATATATATATATATATATATATATATATATATATATATATATATATATATATATATATATATATATATATATATATATATATATATATATATATATATATATATATATATATATATATATATATATATATATATATATATATATATATATATATATATATATATATATATATATATATATATATATATATATATATATATATATATATATATATATATATATATATATATATATATATATATATATATATATATATATATATATATTATTAGTATTATTCACGTATGGGCCCTGATGGACCACGTGAAGTACAATTAGAGGCGTTTGTTGTTGTTAGCCTTCCTTTGCGCCTATACTAATTTCATTCTATCGCTATGAGCTTTTTTCCTTTCGTCAGAACAAGTTCTTCCAGTCTTCCTACATTTTTCTCTCTGGCCAACCTTCCAAACGTTAAACTTGTGTCTGAAACAGCCTCTATCCTGAATTTCACTTTGTGTAATATTTGCTGATCTTAGGTCCTCTTTAATTGCAGCAATCCATTTAATTATTTCTACTTTAGCTCTACTCCTATTTTCATAAAATTCAACTATTTGTCTAGTTAACTTACTCGGATTCATCCGTTTTATGTGTCCGTAAAACTTAAGTCTTCTTTTTCTCATATCGCTATGTATATTTGTGTATTGTTTGATTTCTTGATTTTCTCGAAGTTGGTATGTTGTGCTATTTATCTGTTTCGGGCCTAGGATTTTTCTTATGATTTTTCTTTCCTTCTTTTCAATACCCTCGATGTCCCTCTTTTTATTCAAAATGGGCGTTTTTGCAGCATATAGACATTCTAGCTTAATAACTGTGTTGTAATGTCTCAGTTTTATGTTTTTAGATAGGCATTTTTTGTTGTAAATATTTTGTGTAAGTCCCAATGCCGTTTATATATATATATATATATATATATATATATATATATATATATATATATATATATATATATATATATACGAAAAACAGAAATTTTTCATCCGCACTTCCTCGTACCTCTGCTCGTCTCAAATCAGTCGCCGTCACAATGCCGAGACAAGCACCTCCCAGGACCGGTTTCTAGCCTCACAGCCGTCATCAGCTGGGCTCGAGCTCAACGCAGTGAGACAGCTGAAACGAAACGAACAGAGCAAGACCAAGTCAACTGGTCATATCGATGGCTGGTCGCAATCTCAATGAAACTCGCGCCATCCTACGGTGAATGTTCGCGGCAGTCAAAAACTACCCGACACATTCTTCCCACAACCTTGGATGTAGGTATAAGGTTTGCTCAAAAGATAGCGTAGTGGGGCCGTGGAGAGAGATATTTGAAAAACAGAAATTTTTCATCCGTACTTCCACGTACCTCTGCTCGTCTCAAATCAGTCGCCGTCACCATGCCGAGACAAGTACCTCCCAGGACCGGTTTCTAGCCTCACAGCCGTCATCAGCTGGGCTCGAGCTCAACGCAGTGAGACAGCTGAAACGAAACGAACAGAGCAAGACCAAGTCAACTGGTCATATCGATATATATATATATATATATATATATATATATATATATATATATATATATATATATATATATATATATATATATATATATATATATACCTTATACATAAAAAAATCATTTTTCTCACTCACCGTTCTTTTTTTTTTATCCTCCCATATCATCCAACCACAGTTTCCACACAGCATCAGTCGTTGTGGCCCCAATGCAACCTATTGCGGTACAGTGCCTCTTGATATATAGCCATGCCATATGTCGCGATCGATATAACCAAAATTATAAATGGGTACGTTTCCCGTAGGACGCAGAGTGGTGGAGGGCCTATTTTGCCAGGCAGGCAAGCAAACTCGTTTGCGGGAAACAGGTGAAATTATTTTAAATTAGCACTGGCGGAAAGTAACGCCGTCTGCTATATTAAAATAAATTAAACGCGTATATCATTGATACGACCAAGGGTAGGTGGAAGGGTCACTGTTGTTGTTAAAACGGCAATAAACTCTAAATATAATGAAATGTAAGAGGGGGTAGTTCCCAGATATTGTACTTCAAAAAAGATCCTAATTTTAATATAAATCTGAAATATTTATTATTAGAAACATTCGCATAAGAAAAAAACTATAAATTTCAATGATTAATTAAAATACCCTGTTTTAATAACACAGTCCGTATAATGTAAAAAATTACTGATTAATAACGAATTTTCCAATAAGTATGTCAGAACTATGAAACGTAATAGCGGCAATACTGTTTGAAAGGTAAACGTTCCTCATAGATTACTGTGTTCAGTGCATTGGGTCAATTCACCATGGAGAACTACACGATTCAACAGCGCGTGTTGAATTGTTTATTTCAGTTAGCCAAACTTTTCAAGCGTTGCGTAAATGAGTTTGGCTTAATATGGTAGGTTCGTGAACATAACTGCAATTGAGCCGATGAAAACCCTCAAGTGATTCAGGAGTTACCTTTTTATCCTCAGAAAGGCACTGTTTGGTGCGGTTCTTGAACTGAAAGAGTGATGGGACCAGTGGCGGCTCGTGAGCAGTTAAAGTGGGGAGGCGTAGAAGAAAATAGCGCTGTTGAAGATTTTTTTGCTTTCCCCTTTCTCCTTTTTACCTTTCGTATTATTGAAACCCTATACAAGAGGTGAACTAAGAAAACATTAAAATTTTGTATTGTTACTACTTACAACGACATTGGAGGATGGGTTGTTACTTGTTGAGCATATAAAGGAATGAATAAGTAGGTACATACCGTTTCCCGAAGAGTAAACTATTCAAACAGTTTATTGTAACTGCAAATCAATAGAGAAATTTCGAAAAAGTTTATAAAAAGTTCGAAAAGTTGAAAAAAAATCAATGTTTTATGACAAAAAAGGGTTATTGTTCACATTTTTGTCGGTGAATAGCACCTGGCCGTTTCCTAGTTTTTATAGTGAAATTCGAAATTCCCTTGTTTTTGTCCATAATAAATTTTTCAATAACTTTTTCATTAAAGTCCGGAATTAGTTTAGAAATTATTAGAAACTTAAATTAGTCATTATTAACTGTTCTAAATCAGATACATTCATATTTGCAATTAAAAATTGATTATTTTTATTTAAAAAGTGTGTACTTACGTAGCAATCCCAAACAGATCCCAACAAGACAATGCAACTTGTCACACATCTCGACAGACAATCGATTTATTACAACAAAAGTTTCCTGGACGTGTTATTTCTCGAAATATAGAAAGTCAACTGGTCACCAAGATCATGCGATCTCACGCTCTTGGAATATTTGTTGTGTGGTTATGTTAAATCTATGCTTTACAGAAATAAACCCTGAACAAATCTTGGAAATGGAAATTGGGTCTCCAGAATGCATTCCATCAGGCGAAGCCGAGGGGGACATTTAAACGACATAATTTTCAAAACATAATGCCATGATAAAACATTCTTACAGTAATAAAACAAATTACTGGATTATTGTGGCTCATTTTAAACTTCGGACACTCTTATTGGATAAACTTTTATTTCACCTGGAATTGCCAATTTGTTTTAGAAAGCTATCAAGCAAACACACTTTCGTATTCGTACACGTCGTATTCCCGAATTACCATCTTTTCTAATCGATTTACCCACTACTATATGCCCTGTATAGTTTTCTAGTTTTAGAGTAATTAGAAAACGTTTTTTCTAAAATCTAGAAAACTCATTAATCGACATTAATAACATAATAAAATAAACTTAAATAAAGTAATAGTGAAAGTTGTTTCAAATAATAATTTAATGCGATAGTTGATTTTATTTTTCACTTAAAAGTTTTTCTGTACGTGGATCACACTGGTGGCTTGTGAGGGAAGACGTTGGGGTGCCACCCCTCCAGCATTTATCACAATACGCAATATTTCCGTTCAGTTTCTTTCCTTTAAGTCATTGTCCTGATTCACCTCCTGTAAAGAGTTTCAATAGCACGACAATTAAAAAGGAGGAAGGGGAAGGCAAAAACCAGCAGCACTATTTTCTTCTACGCCCTCCCACTTTAAAAACCTACGAGCGGCCACTGGTGGATCATCATTGCAAACACACATATGCAAATTATTTTCCAGTGGTAATACATGATTTCTATATTTAGTTTTTAAAAGCACCATAGACGAGAAGCTTTTTTTGCATAAGAAGTGGCGAAGGGGGTCAATGTTTTCAAAGTTTCTCTTACCAGACTTTCGTATTCACATCATCGTACAAGTCAAAACTTATCTAAATCTTGAGTTAAAAATTTTAATTCTAATTCTAATTCTTCTCGTAAAGTTTTGTCGGCCGATATTTCAATAAGTTGGTAATTCAGCAGCTGCAACAACATTTTCATCAAACAGATTGAGAAACCGTCTTTCCGGCAAATAATCTTTGCTACCTGGAAAAGATTCCAGTAACTGAATTTTCAATTCGCGTAAATGCGTTTTCGTGCTCTTCAACACTCGATCAATAACGGAATTTTCTAAATCCATATTTTTGATAATATAATCCTTTAAGTTATTATAGTCAAAATTGCATTTTTCAAAGCTCATAATCCAAATACTAAACTTCTTGATGAAGGCATTGACTTTGTCTTCCATTAGTAATTTTTTTTTGTCACAGCCTTGTAAGCTCACATTCAACTCTTTCAAATGTGAAACTATATCACTCAACTAAGCGAACAGTAATAACGTTTCTCCATCTTGTAAAAACCTTGAAAATGAGCTATTTTTATCTGTAAAGAAGATTTTTAATTAATCTCGCAATATAAAAAGGCTCGTTAAAACTTTTCCTCGCGACAACCACCTGACTTCACCATGGAAAAGCAGTGAGTCGTATTTGGCACACATTTCGCACAATATAGAAATCAATCTATTTTGCAATGGTCGGCTTTTAATAAAATTAACAATTTTTACGGCTTCTGAAAGAACATTTTGTAAATTATCTGGTATTTTTTTGTAGGAGTATCACACCACTGTTCTTTCCCGTTATCGCTTTCGTTTTGTGTTGCATCAATAAAAACTTTAAAGAGTCCTTCACCAGTTGCACGAGAGTAGCATGTTTCCTTTAATTAACCCCCCGCATTCGTATCGGGCAAAACACAAATATTTTCACCAAGTTCGACCCGTCTGTTGACTCATCGAACTGAATAGCAAAAAATTCACTTGATTTAACCTTTTAATTATTTGATCGTGCCTATTTCATTAATATGTCTCGATATTATATCATTTGAAAGTGATATAGTTGTCAAATTTTTTGCTTCTTCCGGACTTAAAAGAGCATTTCGTTGATTCGGCTTGATTCGTTGATAGGAATTTGTGGATTTTTCAAGACGAGTGATTTACGCTCGGACAATTCTAATGGCTTGTTATGGGTGTTTTATTCCCAAATGCCGGATTGCGCGGCCATTCTTTCCGCGGACAAAACTTGATAACAACTGCGGCTTGTCATCCAAGATAACGAATCCATATTTTAAATATGTTTCATTGTACAATATGATCTTTTTTTACTGTATTACCAGATGTAGACGGTGCATTTCATTCTGTCACAAATTTGTCCATTTTATTTAATAGTATTGATTTATTTTATTACCATATTGTTATTAATTTATTTAACACTTAAGTGAGAGAATAAATCGTATTATTTAACACTGAGTGGAAGAAGTGATCGTACTATTTGTTTTCGTTAAAACGCAATTTACAATGAAACTCTTTACCAAAGCGCAGAGCTTGTAGGAACCTGCCTAAGCGCTCTCAAAACGAACGATCGTGAGGTCCGCGGGCGTGTCATTTTACACGTGCGTGCAAGTGCAGAGCACAAGCTCGAACTGGTAAAAGTGATATAAGAACAAGTGGTTACAGAAGTGTTTTAGTTCGGTATTTCGGTATAAGCGTAATACCATTCACACATACATTCGTCATTAACGATTTGTCATTGAATACAAAGACAAATATATAATTTGATTTTTTCACAATTTGTAAGTGTGTGAACACGTTCTTCGGAGTTTATAAGCTATTTAAACATAAAAACAATTCTTCATATATCACGATAATGAAAAAAGAACGAATCGTCCCCGTGTTAACCGGCCGATGTAAAAGTTTGATAAATGTCAAAATTCACATATTGTAGTAAGAGGATCGCAACGTTTTTTATTTAATTTTTTGGTTATTTAGTGGGTCACGACACTAAAAAGGTCGAAAAACGATGTGGTAGACTAAAGTATATAAATATACGGAAACAATGACATATATTAGAATTATTCAAAAAGCTCCTCGGTGAGTAGATATGGTAAAAGAATATCCAAAATACTACGAGGGTTAATCAATAAGTACCCGTGTTTTATAACAGATGGCATTGACGAGTCAAATTGACATTACCATCGTGTACTGCAGACTGTTAAATGACCTCATGCTGAATTTCAGATAAATTCATAAGTTTTTTTTTTGACAGCATGTTGTATCATTCGTGTTTTACATTTCTCGACAAAATGGAAAAAAAGGCACTATTGATCCGTAATTCGTGCTTTATTTTTTTTTGTGGATGGTTTATTTATTTTTGGATGGAAAAACATGCGAAGAAACCTTCAGCATCTAAGACGACCGTGAGATATTCGTTTAACGAGTTTAAACATGGTCGTAAAACTGGTTTCGATGAAGAACGGACAGGACGCCCGTCAGTCGTGGTTACCGAGGAAATCGTCGAAGAGGTCCATGACATGATTCTCGCTGATCGCCGAACGAAAATGCGCGAAGTAGCTGAGTCCGTAGGTGTCTCGTACGGAACTGCAATCAAAATTTTAAATGATAAGACAGGTGGGAGAAAAGTGTCGGCCGGATGAGTGCCGCAATTGCTCACAAGCGGGGACGACAAACAATGTCAAAGCAGTGTTTGGACCGCTTTAAGCGAAATTCACAGGACTTTTTATGTCGAGTCGTGACTGTTGATGAAACGTGGATACTTTATAACATGCCAGAGATCAAGCGATAGTCAAAACAACGGACTGCATCCGAAAAAGGCAAAAAAGGTTCCATTAGCCGGAAAGGTTATGGCCACGATTTTTTTAGAATTCTAAAGGAATAATCCTCATGGATGCCTCAGGAAAATACTGCAGTGAGTTGTTGGACAGATTCAATAAGAAATTGAAGAAGACACGACCCCATTTGGCGAAGAAAAAAGTGCTCTTCCATCACGATAAGGCACCGGCACATTAATCTTTAATTATCGCGGCCAAATTGCACGAACTGTGCTACGAATTGCTTCCGCACCCACCTTACTTGCCGGACCTGGCACCCAGCGACGTTTTTCTGTTCCCTAACTTGAAAACATGGCTCGCAGAAAAAAAATAGCTCAAATGAAGAGGTTATCGCCGAGACAGAAACGTATTTTAGAGAGTTTGAAAAATGGTATTTTTTAGACGGCTTGAAAAAGTTGGAGAAACGCTTTGAAAAGTGTATAGACCTAAAAGGAGACTATGTCAAAAAATTACAATAAATTTGCGAAAAAAATTACGTCTTTATTTCAAACAGGGGTACTTATTGATTAACCCTCGTATAATATTTGTTAAAAATGATTTCTTCATTTTCTATTTAATATAACGACACGGGTTTCACTGAGTTTGAGAGTTTGACAACGAAGATTTTATTTGAAGAATTAAGTATGATTCGTTAGATGGCGTGCTATATCGTCTACAAATCCTATGGCGTTTAAACTTGTTTAAATTCTATTTTGGTGAGTTTCTTCAGCGTTTTATAACAGTAGAGGAAACATGCATTCACCATTAAATGCCAGATATAAAGTCCAAATATTAAATGTGAGTACTGCAGAGATTCTCGTATTTTGGTACTCAAAGACTACAAGTCAAAAAGTAGTACTAGTACAAACATTTTCATCAGAAGAACTTCTTCAACGATCTTTGCTTATGTAAGAATAAAAGTTATATACAAAAAATTGACGAATAACGATTTTAATACAAAAGCAGAAAAATGTTGAGTTTAAAAAAAATTAATTTATCCCAATATATTATTTAAAACAGAAAGTTTCAGACCCATAAAGATATATCCACTAATATTGTCTCAAAGATAGACAGAAATCTAAACTTTTAATGGCTAAAAAAGTTCTGTACTGGAATACTCTTATATTGTGAATAAAAAGTTTAACCATATGACAACAATATAAATTTTTCACCACGCCATATAAATACAAGTAAACCTAAAGTTGTTCTCTGTCAATTACTAAGTTCAAAAAAAGAAAATATACAAAAATATATTATTTTTCTCGAAACAAAAGGGAATATTTATACGAGACTCGTTCATTAATATTTAAATTTTATCAAAAAGAATAACTTGTAACTCTACGAACATTGAAAAGAACAAATAATTTTTTCCATTAATAATTGCTAGAGAAAAATTTCGACATAAATTATTCTGAGACCAACGAGTGAAACATTGAATTTTGTATAAGGCATAAAAATTTAAGCATAATTGAGTTTTGATTATCTCATCTCACGAATATATATATATATATATATATATATATATATATATATATATATATATATATATATATATATACAATATATGTATATATATATATATATTTATATATATATATATATATATATATATATATATATATATATATATATATATATATATATATATATATATATATATACAATATATGTATATATATATTTATATATATATATATATATATATATATATATATATATATATATATATATATATATATATATATATATGTATATACGATATATGTATATATATATATATATATATATATATATATATATTTATATATATATATATATATATATATATATATATATATATATATATATATATATATATATATATATATATATATATATATATATATATATATATATATATATATATATATATATATATATATATATATATATATATATATATATATATATATATATATATATATATATATATATATATAAATATATAAATTGCGAAGGGCTGGGGAACCATTTGGCTTAAAGATAAACCAGAAGAAGAGTAAACCAGAATAAACCAGAAGAAGAATAAATTTGCTGAGGACAAAAGGATTTCTGTTTTAGGAACGGATTTGAAAGTTGTGGTTCACTATATATATATATATATATATATATATATATATATATATATATATATATATATATATATATATATCTTGGGCAGAGATTTTCAATGGAAGTGGATACCGTCCGGGTGGTGGAGCGACGCGTTAAATGTGGCCGGCAGGCATTTAGCAAGCTCAACATAGTGTTTAAGACCAAAATACCACTTTGCCTGAAAAGAAAAGTCTTTGATCAGTGCGTCTTGCCCGTTATGACATACGGAAGTGAGACCTGGACACCCACATCACAGTCAGTTCAAAAACTTCGAGTAGCACAGAGGGGAATGGAAAGATGTATGCTTGGCATTACTAGACGGGATAGAAAGACCTGCACATTGATCAGAGAACAAACGAAAGTGAGTGACATCGTAGGAAGAATAAAGCAATTGAAATGTAGTGGGCAGGTCATATAGCGAGGCGATGGGACGAAAGATGGACCAGGGCGGTCCTGGACTGGATACCGCTTGATCGCAAACGTCCACGGAGAAGACCGAAAATTCGATGAACTGATGACATTATTAAGTATATTGGACCCGAATGGCAGAGGAGAGGTCATGACCGCGAGTGTTGGAAGCATGCTGAAGAGGCCTTCATCCTGCAGTGGCTTGATACGGGTTGATGATGATGATGATGATATATAAATTGTTTCGGCTTCCACTTTGAAACTATTATCAAGTGGTATCTAGTTGATTTAGCCCGAGGCCTCAATCTGCCTACTCCCCAGGGTTCAAAACTAAAAAAGGTGGTGAACTTTTCCTAGTGTGAAACTTTTCCTAGTGAACCTTTTCTAGTTGTGAATCCTGGGGAGTACGCAGACTGAGACCTCGGGGTAAATCAAGTTGATTCTCTTGAGAATGGGTTCAAAATGGAAGCCGAAACGTCGAGATTTTTCAAATTTAAAACGCTGTTCTACCCGGAAACTTAGTAAATTTAACATTACCGGCCGAGGAAACCTTTCCAAACATTGTTGTATTAATTTAGTATTGTAGTATAGTAGTATAGTAGTATAGTAGTATTTTAGTATAGTAGTATGTAGTATAGTAGTATTTTAGTATAGTAGTATGTAGTATAGTAGTATTGTAGCTTTTTTGATATGTAAACGTAACGTTTGGGTTTTTGCCCCGTAACATATGTACCCTCATCCTCATTCGTATTTATCCAACACCGATCTTCGGCGGGCGTCACAGATTTTCTGCTTACATCCGTATGGCCGACGACCTCTCTTATCTGTCTCCGGAAACACGCTGTCCATGGTGCAGATTCCGCCATTCCATCCCCTTCTAAAGTCCCTTTTAAAGCCCCTTCTATTACCGTCTCGCTTGGTACGACCAGCGCTGCTTCCGTGAATTAACCCGGCATTTGCAAATCTATCTGCCGCAGATCTGCAGCGTGGCGTGTTCTCCTAGCCCTTAGTATTGACAACCACGGTGAGTTTTCTGATCCTCAAGGCACTTTTGTGATTCCTCCTGTCGTTATATTTATGGTCTACTACAACCTCCATCGCAACCACGACACACCACTAAGCATACCGTACTGATTCCGTACGTTACAAGTTACGTCACCAGTTGTGACGATCGAACGTAACTTGCTGTACCAGTGTACCATATATCTTTCCATCATTACATCATTACCGTTACCTTATTAGCCGAACCGAACATCCGATACCTGAAGACTGTAGTACCGTAGATAAGTACTTAGAGAATAAGCATTTCCTTATCGTGGTTGGCATAGGCCTCCACTGGCGCCCATCTTTTGATTTTCTCCTTGTTATTGCTAAGCATCTCTATTCCTTTTTCTTATTTTTTTACACATAATTATAATTTGTTTGTTAGTTAATATATACATATAATGTTATTCCAACGTTGTTTCTGTGAACTCACAGAAGTGAGTGTGTGTGCACTCATAGTTTCTGTTCTAATGCTCTCACCTACGTACCCAGCCCCGACATAAAAATCTAGCCCGCTAAGGTGAGTACATTACAGTATCGTGGACACTGTTGTCTTTTTAAAAGTCCTGGATTTGCAGATGTCGACTGGTTTAGCACCACTTTCTATCTCCTGAATTATTGAAATATTTTCATCCATTGCTAAAGCCTTCCGAACCATTCTAGTGAACCTAACTTCGGTTAACACGATCACAAACAGCATAATTTTACTATACAAAACCAACAAGAAAACTAAAGTTGCTAAACAAAATTATGGAGAATAGGCCATTTAATACAAATACATAACTCTAAGTAACATAACTCCGGAACTCCGGACCTAATCGCAAAATCAAAAATGTTGCGGTAGCGTTTGTCGGTCGATCCAAAGGCGGCTGCCTATCTTTTGCTTTGATTCCTTGCCGTCCTACCGCACAGTACATGTTACCCAAATAAAATTAAAAATAAAAAGTACCTTATATTTTAACACGCGGGCCAGGAAATCTGGTACTTTCTAAAGTACTTAATAACGGAGTACGTTATAAAAATGAATTATCTATTGAATGTTTCATAATAACTGTCGCGACTTGGTTATTTGGTACTTTATATCCGTAGATACGGAATAAGCCTGTACGTTATAAGTGAGCTTTATAAATCTGGTACTTTCTATCAGAAGTACTTAATAACGGAGTACATTATAAAAATGAATTATCTATTGAATGTTCTATAATAACGGCCGCGACTTGGTTATTTGGTACTTTATATCCGTAGATACTTAATAAGCCTGTACGTTATAAGTGAGCATATTCGTATTCATTCAAGTGTGCTTGATAAATATAAAAAATAAATAAAAACTCGAAAAAAATAAGACACAGGAAAACATTTTTTAATATCAGGGGCGCCATCAAAAAATACTTATTTAATGAGAAGGCATTGAATTGGAAAACAAATGCGTCATTGTCTTTTTTTATCCCGAGGCGGTATTTTCACCCTAAGAAAACGCCCTCTACCGCAAAACGGAATATATTAAACATCCATCAATTACTGTTAAATATTCCTCGCTATGTTTCTGGATCTGATTTAAATATTAATGAACGAGTTTCGTACAAATTTTCTTTTTTGTTTAGATAAAAAAGAAAGTATCTTTATATATTTTCGTTCTGGAGATAGCGATTGACAGATAACAGTATTTGGTTTACTTATTTTTGTACCTCGTGATGTGTATCTTTATGGCATTCAGTGGCGGCTCGTGAGGAAGGGCCCCCGGCATTTATCACAGTAAACAATTTTTCAGAGCAAAACATATTTTATTTCCGTTCAGTTTCTTTCGTTTAACTCACTAGCACGAAAAGTAAAAAGGAGGAAGGGGAAAGCAAATAAATTCTTGAGCAGCACTATTTTCTTCTACGCCCTCCCACCTTAAAAACCCACGAGCCGCCACTGATAACGTTGTCAATTTGTTAGAAAATTCACTAAATAGTACTGATATTTTAATTCTCCACTTACACGAACACGTCTTGAAATTAATCGATGCGGTTTTCGCTGAGTTTTTATCGCTTGATGATGCTAACTCTGTGAGCGAAACGCGCATCGGGTAATTTATAATTTTAGAGTTAATGGAAAACTCATAATTTACAACATTCGTATAAAAAAATATGTCGGAAGGCTTTTCTTTCATAATCAGTTTCCATTTTAGATAAAACCATAAATCACATGGAACTAAATCAGTCATATATGCAGTACCACTATTTTTTTCCAGGATATCACGTATAATCTTACCTTTATGCATATTTCTTTTGGTGATGCTTTGACTTTTTGGTGAGTCTGCTAGACAACATCCGAGCTTGACTGGATCATTTGCAATGCTCTTTCGGTAACCACGAAATTTTGAAAACAACTTAAAAAAGTTTACAAAAACTGGCTGCTGTTGTATTAAAATAGAAATTTATTTGAATTCATTTTTCTATTTTGAGGAGGAATTGAATATGTGATATTGACAGACTGGTGGTAGAGATGGGAGTTTGCGCGGAAGTTTATAAATATGTGTCTCAAAAGACTGGTAAATCATTATGGAACGTTTAACATCAGATGAACGTTTGCAAATTCTCGAAATGTATTGTCAAAATCAGTGTTCTGTGCGCCAAACTTAAAGAGCACCTCATAAATATGAACTTCATGGTGTAGTCGCCGAATTATCGACCAATTTCAAAAACATTTCACACTGCCCGATATTATAACAAAAACTAGACAAAAAAACTTTGCGTTCCAAAGAAAATATCGCCGCTGTTGCTAACAGTGTTGATGAAGATCAACATATATCCATTCCGATTTTCAATGGTATTGATTTGGAGGAGATGTTGTTTTAACAGGACGGCTCCAGATGTCATACAGCCAACACAACAATCGACTCATTGAGCGAATAATTTGGTGGGAAAATTTTTCCGGGCAACGGACCTGATAGTTGGCCACCAAGGTGATGTGATTTAACGCCTTCAGATTATTTGCTTGGGGTTTTGTTAAATCTTGACGCTTTGGAAGTCAACATAACTCGAACAGTGGTGGACATGATATCCCAAATGCTTGAAAAAGAGATTGGAAATGGGATTAACAGAATGCGCTTTGTCAGAAGTAGCCGCGGCAGATATTTGTCCGAAATTATTTTGTGTACTCTTGTAACTTTTTAGGGTTTCAAACGTTTATTATAGATTTTGCTTTACATATGTTTCGCCTTGTTGGGGTTTTCTCAAGGGTAGCTTGAGCTAACTAATGGCCAAACACAGTGTTCTCAAGTATACAGGTAAAATTATTTATTGTTTTTTTAACCTTCTATTCTAATTATCCTAAATATCGGCTGGTAAAAACCGGGCTATTCAATTACAATATGATCTTATCTATTACCGGGGTGTTTTAGAAATTTAGCTAAACATTCGTGGTTATTATATGACTATTTCTTAAAGATTTTTTTTAATTTCAATATTTCTAGTGGGTCTAATTTTTTAGTTTTCTTTTCTAAGTTTAATAATTTAACATTGTTTATATTTATACAATGATTGTTTTCAATAAAATGTGTAGACATTCCGTCGCTTTTTATATTATTTAAGATATTTGTTTTGTGTTCTCTCATTCAACAACCTATTATTCTACCATTTTGACTGATATATACCGCTTCACAAGTCTTACAGTTAATTTTACTAAAGTATCCGTTTTATCCTTATTATTAACTAACATTAAATTTATTTACACAAATAGTTTTACACCTTTTTAATCAATTTTTACACAGTGTATTACCAGGGCCTGATATTCCCGTATACCAAAATGCGTCCGGTTTGCGCCTGACGTCACACGTTGAGTAAAATTCAAATATCTCCGTTGCTAAACTTTTAGTTTAAAGTAAATAAAACAACAAAAATATACTTACATGAAATTTAAGTTTTTTTACGACAAGAGATGGCGTTACGGTGCGCAATGTCCACTAGTTCGGATATATATTCAGTTCAAATGTAATAATTTAACTCTCTTCACTCCTCGTATTTTTTCGGTATAATATTAGGTAATATTTGGCTTATTTCGGGGGGGGGGGGGGGTTGAACCCCCAACCCCCCCCCCCTTGGCTACGCCCGTGCTATAAGCGTAATTATGTAATAGTTTTAATCAACTTTCTTTCACCTGATGTTACATTTGTTTTGTTCAATTCTCACATGCGAAAATAGAGTCGCGATCGAAAAAATTGTTTTTTTTTGTTTTTTTCTGAGCATTCAATGTGATTATTTCTAAGCATCAAATTATTCAAATTATTTTTGGTAAAGATTAAGGCTTCTCCATTAACAGACTTAAAAATTTGTTCAAGTTGTTTCATTTGTGAAAGAAAATCTTCAGAAGGTTTGTGTAATCCTCCTTCACTTAAATGATTAGTCCAGGTATATTTGGACGTTCTGAGTCTTTCTAAACTGGAATCGTTTAACTTGAAACATATATATCCAGCTAAATTTTCGTGCCCATCATATTCAAGTTCATGAAGATCCTCGTCAATATCTCCTTCATGAGCACTGTTCAACATAAGTGGATCATTTTTGGAGTGGAATTTCTTGATCATTGAACCACTTATTGGCAAAGTTGGGGTATCATCCATTTTTACAATAGAAAACTCAGAATAAGCGCCTTCATTTTTGCCCATAATATAAGATCGCAAACGATACTTAAATTCTAAAGCATTAGCCTGATCGCGAAGGCCACCTTTCGCCCTAATAACCCCAAAGAAATTCTCCAAGACATTTTGATTTAAGCATCTTGTGAGAATATATTCCGTGCCAAATCCTCACTTTAAATCTGTCAGTAACAGTTTGAGGACATTATTTGACATGAGTATTCTTACAATTAAGAGTAAAGATGAATTGTAATTTCAAAAGTTGATCAAAAAGATTATCAATTTGAAATGGTAGCAAAAATGTTTGTTTTCTTTGAGACATGCCGTCTATGATTCAATTCTGTTCTTCAATTGAAAGGCCATAAGCTTTATTTCTTGTTCTCAACTCACAAGCAGGCACATTAACATTGAAAATATCAAACCAGTCGTTCACCTACGACAACAAAAAATAACAATAACATGAAGATCACAATATGTATTTCGTTTTATAATATAGCTGTTTAAAAAAATTAATACATTCACCCCAATTCACGTTAAGAGAAAGATATACCAAAGTGCTACATCTACTTATTGCCATTGACTTTGTGTTTGAAAAAAGATTTGCAGCAAATTTAACCCGTCATTTCGGCATTTTATTGGTAATCCTTAAATCTGATTCAGATGTTTTGTCCAATACAGCTTCGACAATGCTTTTGTTAATTTCTTTTCCATTGATAATGAAGCCTTCATCAACAAAGTGATTTTGAATTAATTTAATCAGGTGAGGAACATCTGCGAGGACAAATATTTTCTGATTATTACATGGATTGGAAAAGTATGGCTATGAATATGTAGATTTCAACTCCTTATGAAGTCCCCTGTTCCCACCACCCAAGTAATAAATAATTGAAACTACTTGGAAGCCTGAAAGAATAAACTTTTTTAGGAGATTTATTACATAGCAAAATTTAAAAAAATACCACCATCTTCCACAAATTTTTCAAGATCAATATACCACTAATAGTAACAACTTGGACATATGAATATAGTCTTAATGTTTCATCTTCTGCACGATCATAAACATACTCTTTCCTTATTTTCATTGACTTACATTGACAACAATTGTTGTCAATGTAAGTATCGTTGACAAACAAAAAAATATACTTACTTTCACTCGTTACTTTATATATTACAAATTAATATAATTTATTTTTTAGTTCAGTTTTGAAAACGGGGGGAGATTACCCTCCGAAACGTTAACGTTAAAAGTTTGTACATTTTTTATAACATTTTTATATCTTTAAAATTTTGTTCGTTAGGCAAATTTATTACAAAAAGAATCACTGAGAAATTTGTCTCCGTTTGGTTTTTTGTTTTTACCCAGTGATTCTTTCTTTAAATAAAAACAGGTATTTTTGATATTTTTTGAGTTTTAGACAGTGGTGAAAAACCCAAATAAAGGGGAAAAAATAACTGAATATTTTAGATTAACACCACACAAACGCCGTACATAAATTTCTAGTAAACTTGTTATATGTCAAAACTATCATGTTGTTCCAATTTTGCTCAATGGATGACGTATTCCCGCCAACAACTCTCCTCTTACCATGCGCAATATCTTACCTTAGTAATTATTATACCGTACTGTATTACTAAGTTAGGAGTGTAATTAATAAATTTAAAAAAATTGTCTTTTTGCTTTTTACTGTTTTAGAATTCTTGTAAATTGAACTGTGTTTATTTTTTCACAATATGTCAATTAATCCTTCTTTGTAGCCGTTGTTTTTTGCTATGAGTCTAATGTTATAGAACTCTTTATAAAAATTATTTTTGTTTAGTGGAAAACTAACTAACAAGAGGAGGTAGTTTGAGTTGCCAGAATTGTTTAGAACTTAAGTGTATAACCGTATCTATTGCAGTCGGTTTTCTGCAAATATCGAATTGAAATTTATTAGATATTCTGCAAATATCTAGTTCATTTCATCATTTCTATTAGTTAATTTCATCATTAAGTCCAATCTCCATAGTGAATTGATTATGTTTGTTTATGAAATTGAAATTTCCTAAAAACCTGTGTAAATTTCTTTCCGTACCATTCCAAATACAAAAAACATCGTCCACGTATCTGTGTCAATCTAATATATTGTTGATTGATGGATCTTTAAAAGATTTATTAAAAAACATATGTAGACCCAAATTTATAATAAACGTTTGAAACATTATATATATATATATATATATATATATATATATATATATATATATATATATATATATATATATATATATATATCATCATCATCATCATCATCAGCCCGTATCGATCCACTGCAGGATGAAGGCCTCTTCAGCATGCGTCACGGTCCTGGGCTTTCCTCTGCCACTCGGGTCCAATATACTTAACGATGTCATCAATCCATCGTGCTTTCGGTCTTCTTCGCGGTCGTTTGCGATCAAGCGGCATCCACTCCAGGATTGCCTTGGTCCATCTGTCGTCCCATCGCCTCGCTATATGGCGTGCCCATCTCCATTTCAACTGTTTCACTCTTCCAATGATGTCACAGACTTTTGTTTGTTCCCTGATCCATGCACAGGACTTTCTGTCTCGTCTTGTAATGCCAAGCATACATCTTTCCATTCCCCTCTGTGCCACCCGAAGTTTTTAAATTGATTGCGATGTGAGTGTCCAGGTTTCACTTCCGTATGTCATAACGGGCAGAACGCACTGATCGAATACTTTTCTTTTCAGGCAAAGTGGGAGTCTGCTCTTAAACACTATGTTGAGCCTACCAAATGCCTGCCAGCCACATTTAACACGCCGTTCCTCTGGGTCTTGTGAAATGAGAATATCATCTGCAAATCTAAGATGGTTTAAGTTTGCACCATTGATCTTTACACCATCCTGTTCCCAATCCAGTTTACGGAATACTTCTTCAAGGCCAGCCGAGAAAAGAATAGGCGATATTGCGTCACCCTCACGTACACCTCGTTCTATATTAATTCCCACTTCAAGATCATCAAGGCGAATTGTGGCTGTAGCTCCATCATATATCGATTCTAATAGGTTTACATAGGCTCTCTCTACACCTTGGCTAAGCAGTGCATCCATTATCGCATGCTTTGAGATGGAATCAAATGCTTTTTCGTAGTCGATAAAAGCCAAGCACAGTGGCATGGTGTATTCGTTGTGCCTTTCTATGACCTGCTGTACAACCTGGATGTGATCCATTGTACTGAATCCACTTCTGAATCCTGCTTGTTCTCTTGGTTGTGCGTCATTGAGTATTTTTAATATTCTTTTAGAAATTATCTTAGTGAAAACTTTGTACATCACTGATAGGAGGCTTATTGGACGGTAGTTCCTTAAATCTTCCTGTGCTCCTTTTTTATGTAAAAGGATCACTTCTGCATTTTTCCATAAGTCAGGTACTTTTTGTTCTTTGAGGCATTTTGAGTATAATTTTGCCAGTGTTTTATGTAATGCCCGACCACCAGCTTTCAGCATTTCGACAGTTACACTATCCTTTCCTGGAGCCTTGCCTCTCTTCATCAACTCTATAGCACTTGTCACTTCCTCCACTAGGATATCTGGCATTATATATTGTTCTTCCGTGGGTATTGCTGTCCCTGACTGGCTCTGATTTTTATATAACTGGGAATAAAACCTTCTGACAATCTCTAACAATTGGGTACGCGTCCTGCACACTGTGCCATCCTCACGCTTTAAAGCATATATTTGCGTTCTTTTGTTTCTCAGCTTCTGTTTAGCTTTGTTAATTCCTTTGTTTTCTTCCAGGATTTTTTGCACTAGCTGCATATTGAATCGGCGCGTGTCCTCTCTGATACGTTTTCTTATAGTTTTGCAGAGCTACGTGTATTCGACCCTGCCAAAAAGACTACCTGCATTTCTCATTGCTCGCCGTTTCTTCATTAAATCAATGGTCTCACTGGAGATCTTTGTTTGTTTGAGACATTTTTCCTCTGGTGCTATTGAAGCAGCCGTTTGAAGTACATTGTTGGCGATTTCTTCATATTGAACTGATATTTCCACCTCCTCTGGATCTTGTAACGCAGCAAACCGGTTTGACAAAGCAATCTCAAAATCGCTTCCTCTCTCCAGCACTTTTCCAGAATCCACCTTGCCCTTCTTTGATCTTACCATTCTTTCGCGCTCTTTTCGACAGTCAATCCGAACCCTTGCTCGTACCATTCAGCTGAATGACGCATTGGGCTAATCGGTCGGATGTACTTTCAAATTTTACCACACTGTCCTTCAGCTTTCGATTGATGAGGAATCCAATTCCGCCACATCGGCCATTTTCCGTACCTCGAGTGTAGAGTACGTGTCCAGTTGGTTCCAGTTTGATTAACTCTTTACCCTTCCTTCGTGTTTCACAGAGCCCAATAATATCCCAATGTATGTTGTCAAGTTCGATTAACAGTTCTTGCAATCGGGCCTCTGTTTTCATAGTCCGTATATTTAACGTTGCAATGTCAAAAGTCCAATGGCAGCCTGATCTAACCCGGTGATTCTTAGCACCCTCTGCCTTGGGGCAGGTCTTCCCGCTGCCGTAGGTAGTTGCCCCTTGGCCTCCGGGGAATGAGGGCCGTGTTTGAGGTTGTACTGTCATATTTCAACATATTGAAATACCATGTTGAAAGTATGGTCCGTAATCTGCCACGCTGGTCCAATGCGGGTTGGCAGATTTTGGATCATGTTAGTCTGAGGCCTCCGCTCCGACCTGTCCGCCAGGGGTGACCCTCCCAGGAGCATAGACTCCAGACGGCATAGCTCAAAGCTTCATTACCCTACTCAAACCCCTTTACCACGTCAAGGTCTGATCCACAAAGGGGATATATATATATATATATATATATATATATATATATATATATATATATATATATATATATATATATATATATATATATATATACTAGATGTACCCGCCCGCTTCGCTGGGCATTTAAAATTAACATTATTATTTATTGTCATTATTACAGTTTCTTTATTAAAAAAATTTTAATTTCACCTTCCCGTCTTAAATCAAGCTTACATATAGTGCCCTCAAATATAGTATTAATATTCCTAACATTTAATCTTTATCGTCTATCTCATCTTCTTCGATGATAGTTTCGATTGGCCGCAAATCGTTCATGAGCCCCATGTACTTATTAGTTAAAACGACATCTTCTTCATTGCACCGAATGATGTCATTTGGAAAGCACTGCTGTAACGTCTGATAGATTTTAAAAATGCACTTGATTTTACATGTGTTCCATGGAGTAGCGATTTTAGTAGCTCTGGAAGTTGTCACAAAGTTTCTAGTTTTATTTTGCCAGCTAAACAGCATAAACCTTCACATTCACCAATCCACTGTAATGATTCTTGTTTATAATCAACTGTAGGATCCTACGAAAAACCACAATTTATTTTTACTTTCCAACGAATTTTGAATTTCATACGCCGTACATCTTTTTTCCTTTTTTGTTTGTACTTTGATTTAGACGTTACCAAATTTAATTTGGATGTTTTTAATATCTTTTTAAATCAGTGAATTGACATTTGATAAAAATTTGTTTAGGTTAGAAAAAACAGTTTTATTGCAACAGAAAAATATTAATTTAATAGTTTAATTAATAATTAATTTATTAAAATTAATAATAATAGTAGTTAATATACAGAATAATAATAATAATAATAATAAGTTGATAAAAGCTGAAACTTTATATTTAGTGTTTTTGATCATTAGCGCCCTCACAACCGCTTTAGGAGTTTAAACTCCGTTGCAGACGTTCTTAATTAGTCTTAATATAGCCCAAGAAAGAAAAAATTCATTTCAAATTTTCATTTTAATAATAAGTTTATAAAAGCTATAAAATCAGATAATTAGCGATTCTCATCATTAACGCCCCCGCAACTGGTGTAGAGAATCCAACACTCATATAAATATTAGCCTATCCATTAAGTACATGTATGTTCTACATGGATACCAAGTTTCAAGTCAATCGGATGCATGGTTCAGTAGTTATAACGGAACATCCGTAAAAACTACTGTGGATTTATATGTTAGTATATATATATATATATATATATATATATATATATATATATATATATATATATATATATATATATATATATATATATATATATGTGTGTGTGTGTACACAAATGCTAGACTATTAGTCCGGGAGTACATCCGATCGTTTGTGTCCCGTTTGTTGGGAACGTGCAGACGTTTCGCCAAGGTCACACTTGGCATTCTCAATGCTTGTCTGAAAACTGAAAGTTCTAGTTTTATTTTGCCAGCTGAACAGCATAAACCTTCACATTCACCAATCCACTTTAATGCTTTACAATAACTACAGCTTTCAGTCTTCAGACAAGCATTAAGAATAAGTAATGTCTGAATGATTGTTGCGTGTTCATATATTTTTTATATATGTTCATATATAGACAGTGGCGAAAAACCCAAATAAAGGAGAAAATAAAAGCATTAAGAATGTCAAGTGTGACCTTGGCGAAACGTCTGCACGTTCCTAACAAACGGGACACAAACGATCGGATGTACTCCCGGACTAATAGTCTAGCGTATTCTTTCATCCGCGAAACACTACGAACTAACATATATATATAAGCTAACATATATATACGAACTAACATATATATATATATATATATATATATATATATATATATATATATATATATATATATATATATATATATATATATATATATATATATATATATATATATATATATATATATATATATATATATATATATATATATATATATAGGTTATTACACTGTTCAAAACAAAAAGAAATTAACTAAACGTCATTATTTCTCAATCACTAACTCCAGAATAAAAAAGTTTAAAAATACACTTTTTATATTTCAAACAAAAGAGGAAATGTGTACGAAACTCGTTCATTAATATTTAAATCGGATCCTGAAGAATACCCGGGAATATTCAAGTGTAATTGATGGATGTTTAATATATTCCGTTTTGCACGAGAGGATGTTTTTTTCGGGACGGAAATACCGCTACGGGATAAAAAAAAGCCGAAGACGCATTTGTTTTCCAATTCAATGTGTTCTCATTCGAAAAGTATTTTTTGATGAGGCCCTTGATATTAAAGGCTCTTTCCTACTTTCTTATTTTGTCGTCAGTTTAACGATCTGTTTTAGCAAAAAACTTAGTAGAGAATTACGTTAAAAATAAAGACTTTTTATTTATGTAAAAATACCAAATAATTTAAATACATTCGCTGTTTTTAATTTAACGGATTAGTTAATACGTTTGCTTGCTTTTATAAAATTTATTTAGAGTTTAATTAGCGAACTCGCCTGAATAGCTTTGACTTACTTAAAATGGCGTCTACGAAGTGGTTTCTTCGATCGAGAGAACAGGAAAAAGTCACATGGTGTCATATCTGATAAGTTTGGTGTTTGTGGAACGAAATTTGTTTCATTTTTTGACAAAAAGTTGACGAATATCTATTGAAATGTGCGATGGTACACAAATCTGGACGTTGATTTTTGGAATGGATGCACTATAATATCACATAACAGTTAAATAATATTCTTAACTCTTAAATAATATTTTCTGTATTAATTTTTTAACCAATGAAGGAACTCTTTGTTAGCAATACCACAAAAATATTTCATCTTTAGCACAATAGTCGCTTGAGTTTGAGATGTGTTTAGATTATAAATATAGATTCATGTATTGTTATCGGTAATAATAAACACTATGATGTTTGTGAAAAAAAACACTGTATTTCAAACAAGATAAGAAAACACACGAGACAAGAAATTGTATTTCAAAATTGGTTGAATTGGTTCAAATGATATTCTAGTAATATCTGCAATGCGTCTAATACTTAATCGGCGACTATACGAGGAGTGGCTAATAAATAACGAGCCTAACGCTGCGACCCGGAGCGTGGACAGAAAAAGTACGCATGCGCCAAACGCCAGCGACCGACAGCTGTTAACATATCCGTATAACCGTAGCCTTCGTTCGCATTAAAATTGTTTTTTGGTTTCGCTGGAAAAATATGAGAAGAAATTGTTGTGAAATTCCATTTGAAACTTGGAAAAACCGTTACTGAAACTTATAATTTTTTGAAAGAACAATATGACAATGAATGTTTATTGAGGACATGTATTTTTCAGTGGTTTAAGCGTTTTCAAAATAGCCGAGAAGACGTTGAGGATGATCCACGTCCGGGTCGCCCTTCCACATCAAAAACAGATGAAAATATCAAAAAATTCGGTAATCCAGTTGGTAGTTTTCTTTGAGATTAATAGATTAAGTAAGGGGGCTGAACTTGTTGGTCGTAATCCTAGTACATCAAATATTTATTTTGTACGTTGATATGACTGTTCGTATATATATGTATATATATGTATATATATATATATATATATATATATATATATATATATATATATATATATATATATATATATATATATATATATGTATATATATATATATATATATATATATATATATATATATATATATATATATATATATATATATATATATATATATATATATATATATATATATATATATATATATATATATATATATATATATATATATATGTATATATGTATATATGTATATATGTATATAGGCCCAGACCATATATAGGCCATATATAGGCCCAGACTTCCTAAACAAAAGGGACGACGATCTTAGAGTACCAAATACATGGAAACATCTTATTTCCAAATTTTCCATCCGAAACCCTTCCAATCAAACACCCACTTCCCTTCTCACCTCTCAACCCCCTGCCCCCTCCCCCCCTCAACCGAGCGCTCCTCTCACAACCCTACCTAATAATGAAGAGGTCGCGCTGAGCACGTTCTAGTCTAGTTGCTAAACCTAGGGAGTAAGCAGATTGAGGCCTCGGGGTAAATCAAGTAGATTGTCTTGATAATGGCTTCAAAGCCGAAACCGGAACGTATATATATATATATATATATATATATATATATATATATATATATATATATATATATATATATATATATATATATATATATATATATATATATATAGCGTATAGCTTCACACATGATATAAACCTTTACAGAGCTACAATAATCAAGTCAGTAAGAAGTATAAAAATAAACAATCACAACGAAAAATAACAAAAACTCGATTGATGATATGTGCTTACAATTAGACAAACAACATAAAATACATAATATCATATTCCAAGGTATAATTCAGCTATCTATTCAATACATGTTGACAATACATGTTGACAATACATGTTGACAATACATGTTGACAATACATGTTGACAATACATGTTGACAATACATGTTGACAATACATGTTGACAATACATGTTGACAATACATGTTGACATGTTGATCTATTCAATACATGTGACGCAGCTCTCGTGAAGTCAATCTTATCTCCCCCATATGCCCGCCTTCACATTCCTCGACTATGGTTCTCGATTATTCTGATTTGAAACACTACAGTCGCAGATTGATCTAAACGTTTTACCCATTTATAGAGGTTGTATGCACATACTCCATGACTGGTTCTTATCCTATTTAGTGTATTCCATGTTTGCCTTGGAAGATTGAAGCTTTGAGGTTTTCTCCCTGATCCAATGACATCAACTATTTGTTTTGGGGCATTTTCAGTACAAGATTTGGAATAAATATTGAAATTTTCCGCTTTTATTTGTTGGGACAGTCGTAGCGATGGATTTCTAGAATGTAGTCTATTTAGAGCTAAGTGTGGAACATCATCATGGATGGACAATGTAGGATTATTTAGTATTTTTGTATGCTTTTTCATTAAGATGTGATGTATTGATTATGTGATGTTATGATTTCATCATCATATGTGATGATATGATTTCATTAAGAGGTGATTAAAAAATGATGTATTAAAAATTTTAAGAAAGTGTTATAGGACGATAAAGATATATTAAAAAATGTATATATTACCACCTAAAAAGTGGTACAAGGATTTAGTTTAAAATAAATGTGTTTCCGGAAGACCTTCTACGTCAACGATTAAAGCAACAACGTCATGGATCCACTGTATGAGGTGTGACTATTAAATAACGAGACTGAGACTGTAAAACATTCTATTTTGATTTCATACATATTTACTTATTATAACTTAACAGATTTCACCTTAAGAAACAGATAGAAGTCACACGGCTCAAGATCTGGTAAATAAGGCGGATAGTCTAACACTGAGATGCTGTACTTGGCTAAAAACCTCTTGACAGACAATGCGGAATGAGCCAGCACATTGTCTTAATGGAAAACCCATTATTTGTCTTTCCACAATTCGGGTCGTTTTCTTTTTATTCTTTCACGGAGTTCAGCAAAAACGTGAAGGTAGTAATGCTGATTAATAGTTTGACCTTCCCAATATAATTAATTAGTTGAACTCTCCATGATTATCGAGAAAAAAACAATCATAATTGATTTGAATTTTGATTTGATCATTTGAGCTTTTTTGCCTCTCGGTGAATTTGAGCTCTTCCAGTGCATGAGTTGGCACTTAGTGTCAGGAGTATAAGTAAAAAACTACTATTTGACACAGGTTATTATCCTTTCTAATAAGTATGGGTCATTTTCGGTGGTATTCAAAGTTTCAGTATAAACATTTTTGCGACCTTCTTGTTATTCAAACGTGAGGATTTTTGTCACTGTTTTGGCACACACTTTTTGCATGTTCAAATTGTTATATATAATTTGCCGTGCGCATTCTTTATCAATTCCTAGAGTTTGAGCAATTACATGAATATTTAACCCATGGTCAAATCAAACCCGATTACTCGCAAATGCACAGGGAAATAGACCTTCCAGAAGGCATACAATATTGCCCAACCTGATAAATGACGTGAGTAAAAAGTAAGTTGAAGTCGTAGTTTACGTTTTTACCTAGTGAGATTCATCTTTCTGATATCAGTGCAAATATTAACAACCACCATTTGCAAATTAACCAAACCAAAAAATTCATATCGTCAGCAAGCTTGAACACGCGCCGTCGTACTACCGCCTCAGCTTGCCTGTTACAGTAGCAGGCTGCACTCCTTTCCCTTCGAATTTCAATAAAAAACTTTTAGAAAACCCTTTCATTAATATTTAAATCGTTTCCAGAAGAATAACGGAAAATGTTTAAGTTAATTAATAGATATTTAATATATTCCCTTTTCGGTAGAAGGTTTTTTCTGAAGAAAAAAAAGCGATATATGATGTAAAAAAACCATAAACGCGTATTTACTTTTAAATTTAATACGCTTTTATTAGATCCGTATTTTTAATGAAAGCTTTGGTTTTAAATACGGTTTCGTTTTAATAATTGTTTCGTTATATTATTCGATTTTCTTTTGCGAAAACTCACGAATTTTTAAGATCTCTTAAGAATTCTTAAGTTTGAATTATCAAATTAAAAAATAAACTTTAACAACTAATATATACAGTTGTAATTACTAGAACGTTTCATCTTGTACTTTGAATTAAAAGTTCAAAAGGAAAGGAGGTAAGGGAAAAAACCATCAAACGGTTCAGAGGTTAAAACTGGAGGGGTTAGTTCCAAAATATAAATATCAGCCGCACCACTGGTGACCATGGGCTGACCACTCCGCTTGATGCAAGTCAGACGCTAAGTGGATTTAGTTTTTTTTTGCCTTGGTTCGGGGTTGCTTATTTTGAGATATTCGCAGCTGTCCATTAATATCTAATGGAACTTTCACTATCCACCACCCGTGACCGGTCTACTACCTTAGGTAAGGTATACTGGATACATAGCGATATGAGAAAAAGAAGACTTAAGTTTTACGGACACATAAAACGGATGAATCCGAGTAGGCTAACTAGATAAATAGTCGAATTTTATGAAAATAGGAGTAAAGCTAAAGTAGAAATAATTAAATGGATTGCTGCAATTAAAGAGGACCTAAGATCAGCAAATATTACACAAAGTGAAATTCAGGATAGGCCTGACGAACTTGGCCTGACGAAAGGAATAAAGCTCATAGCGAAAGTATGAAATCAGTATGGGCGCAAAGGAAGGCTAACAACAACAAACACCTCTAACTGTTCTTTCCCGTGGTCCACCAGGGTCCATACGTGAATAATAATAAATAATATACAGTTGTTGTCAAAATAATAAGAGTGAAATTGAAATATCACCGAAAAAATACAATTATTTACTGTATCATTACTGTACGAATTCAAATATCTTATATTTCTATTAGTACAAGGCCTTGTCATTTACCAGTTGAATATAATATTGGAGGCTTATTTGTTTATTTTATTTTATCAGGTTAATATTTCTTGATAATAAAAACTTTAGATGACAAAAAAAAAGAGTGGTTTTTAAACTTTTTGCTGTTCGTTCATTGTTATCGAAAATATTTTAATATTTTTGGTATACATTGTCCATGCATCCATACAGCTTTAAATGTTTCTATGGATAGCGCAAAGCATTGTACTCCCGAAGATAGGCATCTATTATTGCAGATACGAAGTCAAAACAAGACTTATAAATTTATTTCTCATCTACTAAAGCGATCTGAATTCCTTATTGCAAAAATTTTAAAGGAGCAAAAATTAATAAAGATATCACCAGAAACCAGAGGTCGCCCAAGAAAAACAAGCAAAAGATTGAATAAATGTATTGTACGAGAGGCACGGAAACCATTTTCCACTTTGTTTGCTATTAAACGAAATATGGATCTACATATCAGTACACGGACAATTCGTAGACCATTGGTAGAGAGGGATCGTCATGAAAGAGTTGCAAGAAAGGTATCACATTTAAGTAAAAAACATTCAGCATAGATTAATTTTGCCAGATTCAATTTAAAGATATTTTCTTTAGTGATGAAACAACAATAAATCTCTTTGTATCAGATGGGAAAGGTACGTTAGGCGATATAAAAATGAAGAACTAAATCCGCGAAATATATTAGGAACAGCAAAGCATGGAGGAGGAAATATTAAACTGTGGGGTTTCTTTTCCTATAATGGTGTTGTTCCACTATATTGGATCAAAGATACCATAACCAAAAAAACCTACATGGAAATATTAGAAAAAATGCTTCATTATACCGAAATGAACATGCCGCTAAAATGGATCTACCAGGACGATAACGATCCGAAACAGACCGCCCTGGAAGTGTTGCCCTGGCCGTCGCAATCTCCGCATTTAAATCCAATAGAAAATCTTTGGCAACATTTAAAAAAAGGCATTGCTAATAAAAAAAAACATCAAACAAAAATATGTTGTGGGAAGAAGTCAAGAAAACTTGGTATAGCGGTTGAAACTTGTCAGAAGTTAATAGACTTTATTACAAGCAGATGCTCAGCTCAGCTGTGGTTAAACAAAAAGGATATTCTACTAAATACTAATATTTTATATTTATTAAGTTTGTTAGTAAGCTTTAGTTTTCACAATTTAAGGGTGTAAGCGCTATACTCGTTATTTTTTTGACCAGAAAAAAAGCGCATATGTTTGACAGTTGTAGTAACTTTTGTAACACTAGGACAATGTCTTGTTTTATAATTTTTTTTTATATCAGAACATGTTACGCAACGTTAATAATATTATAATAATTCTGTAATAAATTCGTTAAACACATTAAATTTAATATTTAGTATAATTATTTTCCTAATTGTCTTAATTCTTTTTTTTTCCATGGAGAATAATTTAGAATGACCCTTTTGATATAAGGTGATAAGTCTGAAAACAAACGGCAGTATACTGGCAGAAAAATTAATTTGCAGACAGTAGCGGGAAGCAGTTCGTAAAAGTGGTTTGCAGCAGAAAAGTCCCCGGATATTTTGTTTTCTTTGAAACTAACATCATCAGTCGCGCTGGGCGGTCTGACGTGCTTCCACACCCACCTCCACTCTCACTCCCTCCTTTATTTCTACTTCGCTGCAAACTTGTAATTAAAAAAGTTTCGGGATAGTGACATTTTTTGCGCCCCGAACTGGGGAAACATAAAAGGAAACTTTTTAAAAAGATAAAATGTTACTCCATCAGCTTGCGACAAAATCAATTTGGGAGAAAAATTGTTTGGAAACAGCCTGACGTACTGGTGGTTAGATGGTTGGTGGGGTGAGAGTGGTGGAGGTAGAGGGGTGGAGAAAAAGTCGACACTACATACGAGACACATGTTGTCAACCGAAGTTTTATAACGAAATTTAGGGGCTTCCTTAAAGTTTGTTTCTTTTATAATGCTATAAAATATTGTGGAAAAGTAAAAATATATTCATTGAAAAATAAATGTGTTTTATTGAACATTTTTATAAATTTTTATGCGGTGAATAATAAATTGTTCTTAATGACACAAAATATTAATATATATATATATATATATATATATATATATATATATATATATATATATATATATATATATATATATATATATATATTTATATGGAGTTTTTTTACTTCTTTGGACTGCGAACAACGAGACAACATTAGTCAGGAGATATACACCCCCGACCGTTGGGTTCCACAATCTCATTGCACAACACTCTGCGTCTCTGCCATAATGAGCAATGGTTAGTTGCTGGACCAGGAGAAAGCCTCACCCATCCCTTACATTGTAGGTACTTACATCAGGGTACCGACAGATGCTCTCTCGTCAAGAATTGGGAGTATATATAATATATATATTAAATTTTTTATATATAGACAAATTTTAAAATTCGATATAAAAACTGTTTTCAGATTTCTTTATTGGAGTTGCCGTTTTAGAATAACTAGCAAAAACAACAAAAATAATCTGCGCTCGGCTGGAACTATTAAAGCTAACATAGCAATTGCAGGCCTTGGAAATTAAACAAAAATTGTGTTGTTTGAAAAGAGCCATCATTATTGTGCTGTCGTTGTGTTATTTGAAAGCTGTTATATTTGAATTTGTAAAAATAACGTTTTAATTCACTTGCTAAGGTAAATAAGTTATTTAATCAAAAAGAAAAAGATGAATTAATATTTCTTTATGTTGGTAGCTTAATATTAATTAATAATTAAGCGTGTAAACTTAAGGGGGGAAATCCCTTTTAAAATTAAAAAATTTTTTTTTTTTCATATTTCGAAAATATAATTTATTGAGAGTATACTGGCAAGAGGAATACAGCTTAATCAGCATCTTGGCCTCTGAGATGCGCAAACGAACGAGTGAGTGGGTCCTTGCCTAACAGGGGCGAAGACTAAAGAGTTCTGCGAATGTATAGTACTTAACCGATGCTAGCACGACGAATGCACTGCTTCGAATGAGCTCTGAGGTTTTAGGCCGTTAGGCTACTGCGCATCCAAACCTTAGATGCAGAGCTCTAAATATCGGCAGGTAAAAACCAGGCTATTTATTTACAATATGATATTTTCTAATACCGGGATGTTTTGAAAATTTAGCTGGCCATTCGTGGCCATTTCTTAAGTTTATTTCTATTTCCAATATTTCTAGTAGATCTAATTTTTTACTTTTCTTTTCTGAATATAATAATTTAACATTGTTTATGTCTATAGAATGATTGTTTTTAATACGATGTATATATATTTGAGTGTTTTTTATATTATTTAATATATCTTTTTTATGTTCTTATATAATATCGCTTGAAAAAATTCTACAAAAAGACACTATCAAGGTAATCAATTTCAACACAGAGAAAGTTTCGGGCCAAGTACAAGGAATAGTGGAAGTGTATTTGTGTATATAGTGAAAGAATAATTATTGACACCTATGCCAAAATTTTCGCCGAAACTACCGATGAGGCATGAGTAACGAGACAACCGGAGCAGTCATTCTGAGACAAAAGCAGCTCGTACAGCCCGAAAACAGTAGTAGGTTGAAAAAAGCCAACTTTTCGAAGACGTTCAAGGTCTATTATATACACCTGGGATCGCTGATTCATCGGTAAGTCACTAAAACTAATCGTTTTATCCTACCGAAACTTAAAATGCCATTATCTTAAAACTGTGTTTTAAAAACTGCTCGTTCTGTAACTAATAATTCAGTAATAAGTAGCTGTTTGTAAAGGGTAATGTGTTTAGTGCGTCCAAACTCCCCATAACGCTCGGTGCCAAACAAACTGTCAGTTTGCGAGCAAGTCTGTAAATTTCACATCAGAGCAAGCTTGCAAATTATCGAGATGGATTATCAAAATCAGTGTTCTGTACTCCAAACTTATAGAACATTTCGCGAATTTGAACTTCGAAATATATTCGCCGAATTATCAACAAATTCCGAACGCTTTTCACGCTGTTCGATATTAAAACAAAAACAAGAAAAAAGATACGCGTTCCGAAGAAAAGATCGCCGCTGTTTGTGGCAGTGTTGAAAAAGATCCAGATTTATCAATTGTCCGCCATCCTTAGAAAGTTGAGCTTTGTTATTTGGGTGCATGGATTATTTAATACTGAAATTTATCAGGACGGTTCCACATGTATTGCTGGCAAACAACAATCGATTTATTGAAGGAACAATTCGGTGAGAAAATTATTTTGAGAAACGGACCTGTTAATTGAACACCAAGGTCTTGTGACTCAACACTTTAGATTATTTTCTTTGAGGTTATGTTAAATCTACGGTCTATATCAATAAACCAGCAACTTGACGCTTTGGACAATTGCGGACATAACACCTCAATTGCTTGTGGTAGGAAATTGAATTGATAGAATGCGATTTGACAGAAGAATCCGCGGCGGATATTTGACGGAAATTGTTTTCAAACTTCTATTGAATGTTATTTCATAAATTGTTTCAAGCATTCTAATTTGGTTGTGGTTTTATTTGAATTTAAAGTTCGGACGCATTAAAAAATCACCCTATGTATGGATAGCAAATTCAGTTAAGAGAAGAGGAAAAAAGAACAAACAGGATAGATCAAATTAATGTATTACAAAAAAATATATTAAAATTCTTCCAAAATTATAAATTAATTTTTTCCTCAAAGAACCTGCTGTCTAAACAATTTTGATTCGTGCAGCGATGCTCATGACCCATCAATATCATATTCTGTAATCAGCTCCAAGTTTACCAAGTCTCCAGGCTGTAGAATTTTGACGACTTCACCCTGAACTTAGGGTGAACATTTGGTGTGATCCAGCAGAGCTTGCAACTTGATTTTCGTAAGTCTGTTATTAATATTAACATACTCCGCACTAGGATAGCACTTCTTTTTCGCTTGCTATACTTCTTTGTAAGACGAAAATTATCGTTTCACCTTCAGTCTGATGGTATTGTACTGAAGTGTGGTAAGCTTTCGATGATGCTTAATTGAACCAATAATTCTTTAATTTTTTTTTTGAATTGAATTAAACAAAAATACTTTTCGCTATATAATATAGTAGTTTGTTATTCGCTTTATCATTTCCGATAGGTAAATTAGTCAACAAATGATTATAATTTGAAAAACATATATAATTGTCCAATCGCACTATTGCAATTGAACCACTAGTTGGGTCAATTGAACCAGAAGTATTAGATACAAAAACAAACAAAATTAATAAATAATTTATTATTTATTATATCTTAATATTATTATTACACACTTGTAACGAACATTTATTCTTAAACTTGTATCTTAAAATGTATTTCTTTTTTTTCACTACTTTATTTTTTTATTTTTTAGATAAATTTAATTTATTTGCTTATCCTACTTACTTAAACCCCCTTTGACGCAATAATGCCACTGGTTTTTGAGTAGTAGTCAATGCACTTTCGTCTAAATTCTATGTATATTCGATGGAAAGTGATAACACTTATTAACACTTTTTAAATTTCCAAAAAAACTTGCTAACATTAAGTTTATTGAAATGCATTGCACGTGCAAGGCATGTAACTTCTGGAAGTCTAATAGATATCCCCTGGTCTACTTCCATGATATCTTTACACCAATTATTACCAGTCTGTTTGTTATTATCCCATGATGAGAGATACATTCTGTCAAAGCCCATTTAAAGGGATTGTCAAAATTCTTTTTATCGGTAAGTTGGCACAACTGTCCTCTATATTGACGCGAAGTTTGAACGTCATTTGCCATTTACTTTGTTTACAGTACTCGATTTTTGTCAGTTCATCTCAAGGGTGTTTTGCGATTTTTACAGTGGATAAAAACATCAAACAAAGAATTTGTCTTAAATTTTGCATTGAAAATGTAATTTCGTGTGTCGAGTAGCTGAAAATGTTGCATTCAAAAGCGATCAAGATGTGGTGGAAGATTTGCCTCGCTCTGGTCGGCCATCAACGTCTTCAATTGGATTTAACATCGCTAAAGTGAGGAAACTAAAACTAAAACTAAAGTGGTGACTAAAGTGGTTAAAATCCTCATTTAAGTTTGGGCGAGATAGCCGCTGATCTTTTTGTGTCTCATGAATCAATTCGTATCATTTTAAGCGATTGTTTCGACATGAATCGTGTTGCCGCTCGACTAGTGCCGAAAGACCTGACTTTTCTTCAGAAACTCTATCACGTAAAAGTCGTTGCGAGAATGAACCAATTCCAACCCCACATTCATAAAACGCATTGTAACTGGTAATGAAACATGGGTATACGAGTATGATATGCAAATCAGTCAACAAGCTTCGGAATGAACGCCGAAAAAAAACACGTTAAAGTCGATTAAAAGTTAAGGTGATGTTGACTGTTTTCTTTGATTAGCGCAGTGTTGTGCATTCGGAATTCTTACCAGAAGCAGTAGTCGACTAATACACGTTCTTGTTTAATCGTGAAGACCTCGTTGTGAGGATGGTACCCATATTCAAAGTTTCACCTTTCTTAAATTTTACAAGATAGATGAAATAATTTAGCAACACTTCTCATTGTCTCTTTCGATTCCAAAATTCTTTTACATATCGTTTCGTATATTTCAGTGAATACTTCACCACGGCTAGTTTTCCTCACGGGGGTATGGATTAATACAATTAATAAAATTATTTTTATATGTTAATACTAGTATTTTTATCGGGGGGCATTTTAAAATCTATAAAAAAATTAATTTTAATTCAATTAGTATATTTATAGGATAAATAAATTAGCAGCTGTCAAATAATTTGTCAAAAACATCTATTATACATTGACTCTCATCAATTTCTTAGTTTAGAACCTCAATTGGCAGAAATAATTTTATGTGAACTATTAACTATTGTTTTTGAATCATAATAATAATACGATCTTTTTTTACTTAGCCGGCCGCGGTGGTCTGGTGGGTTAGTCGCCTACCTGGCAATCCAAAGGTAGCTGATTCGATTCTAGCGCTCGAATGAGTGTTTCTCTTTAATTCTTATGTCCTATTCGTCTTACTTCCTATCCTACACACACAATTCATACACACACACACACGCCCACACATATCCACACCTAAATGTCTGTGATTGTTTCTAGGAAGAGTGTAAAATCCGACAACGAATTACCCCTCAGTCACGCCAGTTAAGGGCTGGGTAAGGCCGGATGCCTTCTGAGAAATGTTCTCCGTTGGTCACTCGCCAGTCGGTAGGCTTCCTGATAGACTTATGGGTAGGCACATTACCAAGGGTTGATAGCCTGAGGGGGGTGCTGGCCTGGGTTTGTCGGTAGCTGATGACCGTGGTTCGGAACCCATGTTAAGCTGTAGGTCCAGTCGCTAAATAGCCTTAGATATGCTGATACGCCTCTAACTGTAAATCCTTTCCTTTTCCTTTCCAATGCGGCATTGTTTAGCTTTATAAGTATTTTTCGTGTGAGGTCGAGATGCGCGCGCAAGTCTGATGTTTGCGGTGGTTCAACCGCCCCTACGATTGATGATTCAATTGACCCCGTCTAATTTTATTGCGGTAATTAGTAAATAAAAAATTATTCAAAAATTATTTCGCTATAAAACCAGTTAAGAATTGAAAACAATAGATATATAGAAAAATTACAACTGAAATTTTATCACTATATTTAAAAATTGAAATATTATTAAACATTTTTTCGAAGAGATAAAAAAAGTTTACCTGCCCATAAACACAAAAATTTGAATTATTCAAAATTAAAGGAATAGATTTTATTTTAGAGGAATAAAAGGAATATGTTTTATTTTTTTATTTATATCGAATTATTAAATCGACTTATTCAATTGTCCCGTAGTTCAGTAGACCCCCTCTCCGCTAGTCAAACTTTTTTAACAAACGTCCATTTCGAGTAGATCACCTTGCATTATGTTTAGGAGGTTTGATGAATCTGATAAGGTCGTCACATTATATCAGTCCTAAGTTCAAAAATAACCGTGTTACCCGATAAAAAGCAGATGATAACAAAATACGATTTACTCCCTCCACCGCTGCCATAGCCATCTTCATAAGGAGCAGATTATTATTTTGCATAAACCAAAAAACGACTTCAATAAAAACGAAATGACGAAACGCGCTCATTTACTTTCTCCCATCATCTCCGGGAACGTTTTAATATAATATCGCCATTCCGTCCCCGCTCCATTTTCCACCGCCTACCCCTCCACCCATTCCGGTATATCTCTTCACGTTGTCGGCAATTCCGGTGTCATTTCCAAATCTCATAATCCCGCCGAGCATTAAGTAACACGTGTGCCGAATAGACGTCCCGTTAAGCTGCCGGCTTTACCTGGAACCATTTGCAAGATTCCTTGTCCGGAACGGGATGTTTCGGACAATTACGTTTGGATTCGGGGAATTTCTAACTGTCCAGATTTAAAGAGAGAGAGAGAGAGAGAGAAAGCGAGATAGATGGCGAAGAACCAGCGTGATTCAATTATTTTATCAATATGGCTTCTTTATAGGACGGTATTTTTCATGTAAAACTCAAGTTTTATATGAGGGGCTATTGACAAATAGTTGAACTATTGACAAACAGTTCAGTACAAATAGTTCAGGAAAGGAACGTATTGCATTGTAGTAATGCTATTTTATTCTTTACAATTATTTTTCTATTATATTATCAATAATAGGGTTTTAGAGTTTTAGAGTTTTAAAGTTTTAGAGTTTCAGAGTTTTAAAGCTTTAGAGTTTTAGTGTTGAATATTTTCACAAAAATTGAATGATGAAATTGATTGATAAAATTTTCCGGTAAAAAAGAAATTCTCCGAGAAAGGAGAAAACTCTTCTTTCTCGCATGGTTATTATTCGCTCGATATCACCATCGTTTAACGATAACCATGATTCCAAGCACGTCTTCGAAAAACCACTACTCAGTGACTCCTCCGAACCATAAACAACTTCAAAAAGTCAAACCCCAAACTTTTTTTAATCACTCAGTTTGGCGTGTCAGTGTGACTCTCTGTACACCCTAATTAAACTCGAAGAGATTTACCAAATCACTTTAAGAGACTTTGAAGACTTTAAAGACACTTTTAAGAAATCAACTTTAGAAACACCAAATCACTTTTAAAAATTTCCGACGCGTGTATCATTAACCTCGTTAGCATCATCAAGAGATTATAAAACTAATTTTAAAACTAAACTATGTTGTATTTATATGACAACCATACCTAATGAAGCGTGTGAAAATTATGAACCATGAAGATGATTGTATGAAATAAGTCCTTTATCCGGGTTTATCGTTTCTTTACTCTTTTTAACAAGCTTTAAATAACTAATATATACAGAATGTTTTCAAAGTTGTGTCATTTATTTTAATAGGCCGTAAAAATAAGTTATTTTCCCAAAAACCATTTATATATAAGTTGCAAAATAAAGAAGTTATTAACAGTTACAAAATTTGAAAACAGACCTGACTTTTTGATATTCTCGACCAGTGCATCATAGAACTCAATAATTTATATAAATGTTGCAGAATATCAAAAACAAAATGTTACATGTCCCAAAAATTGTTCAAAATTGTCACCATTTGTTCGGTTAGGGCAAAATCATGCTCGACGTACTTATGCCTCATTACACGCGTAAAAAGTAAAATCCCGCTGTTCACGAATAATATCACAAGCGTTTTCGATGGGCTGTTGTAGTTCTTCCACAGTATTTACTTCTCCATTGTGATAAACTAACTTTTTTAAATAGCCCACAGTGCAGGCCAAGAAAATGGTCCATAGTGCCCTATTCATTTATGATTAAATGGTATTAAAGTTATGGTTTGATTTTGTTCTTTTTCAAGTGTAACTTTTATTTTTGGATGGGTACGATTTAAATGCTTTAATGTTTTTTTCTATTTGTCTGTCATTTCTAGTATAAGAAACCAAAACTTCGTCGTCAACATATCTAAACCAAAACGATATATTTTTTGCTTTATCCATTTTAAAAATATATTTTCTAAGTAAGACATTTCTGATAATAAAGGGCTTAGTGGGGTTAAAATTAGGTACATAGGATAAACAGCTGTAACACCTTAGTTTTAGTAGTGTTTGAGACTGTAAAATCGTTTTACGAAACTATAGTCACACAAATTAAAAGAAAAGGTGATAGATAACAAAGTAAAAAATTGTTTTATTCAATTTAAAAAATAAACTATCACAAAGTAACGGACAAATCAATTAATAATTCAAAGCAGATTTGTTAAAATTTTCATTTCAGTTGTACTGATGTAAAAGCCGCTGACAAAATGCAACTCTTCGAGGATAATCTTCGGGTTGTAACGGTTGTACCCGTTGATAATGATAGGAATAAAAGTGTTCTCGTCGTATTATCTTCCACATTTTACTATGACTAACTTCAATTTGACCTGCTATAGACCTAGCATTCGTTGTTGGCTCGTTTTCGACAATTTCTAAAATTTCCTCTTCAAGCTCTACTATTTCACGTGGAGGAGGTCTTTCAGCGTGAATTCCTCGTTGTACCTTTAAGTACCCTATGATGCGAAATCTTGTAACTAAATTTATAAACATCCGCGGAGCCGGAAGATTTCGTAAAGGAAACCTTTCCGCGTACAAACGACATGCTGCAGCTGCATTTTGTTGATACTCCCCGTAAGTTAATATTATGTCCACTAGTTTATTGTTTTCATAAACGTGTGGCATTTTAATCGCAGAAAGTACCCAAAACTTATACACACACTACTAAGGAATTATTATCACTAGTAAAATAGAACATCGCACTCAAAAGAAATATCATACAAGAATATAAAAAACTAGTCATACCCAGTATCAGCAGTAAACAAATGTGTTTACAACGCAATTATCAAGAATATCAAAAAATCAAGTCTGTTTTCAAATTTTGTAACTGTTAATAACTTATTATTTTGCAACTTCTGTATAAGTGAATTTTGGTAATATGGCTTATTTTTACGAGTTCTACAACCTGTTAAAATAAATGACTCAACTTTGAAAACACCCTGTATATTATGGTAATGCTCGAATGCATGTTGGACAACTCAAGATTTTTCATTTCTCCCATATCTAATATGGGCAATGCATTATTCATATCTGGTTAATAGAAATATTTTTGAGCTTGCTCCATATATTTTCGATCATAATGTTTACAATTCCATAAATCCCCGATTTTTCATATAGATCTACTTAATCCTTTGGCTTCTTTGATAAACTCAACAAAATTTATAAAAAAAGTAAAAAAAAGACACATCTACACCAAGATGAGGTGTTGGTGTCCTTTGACGTATCATCATTGTTTCCGGGTGTGCCGATCGGCATACTTTGAAATACCTAGGGAGTTACTCGAGTTAATCGGTTTCAGTAAAAAGATTGTTTTAGACTACATCTCCCTAACGAGATTATGTATGAAACAAAATTGTTTTCAGATTAATAATAGGTCTTAGGAACAAGAAGCAATGGCAATGGACAATCCTGTGCTACCGTTCTTAGCGAATCTATTCATAAACAAATTTGGAACCGGAGCGAAATATGAATTTAATTACTTTCCAACGGAGTGACTAAAACATTTTTGCAATTTTTCATTCAAAAAAATTAAAACTTAGAAGATTTTGAATTTTGAATCCGAAATTATCCTATCTTATGAAATCGAGAACAATGATAGATTACCATTTTTGGATGCTTTAGTGACTAGAAACAATAAGAATATGTTAGATTTTGATATTTTTAGAAAAAACACCAGATACATTCCTAACGATTCGAATCATAGCTTCAATAATAAGATTGCTGGTTTAAATTGTATAGAAAATTAATCCATTTTCTTTTATGCAAAGATAATTATAACATAGAATTCAAATTAATTTGGGAGGTGTTGGAAGTGAATGGACGAATATTATAGATAAATGAATTAGAAAACATAAATTTAAATAATTATTGAAAAAATCTTTTTTTGACAAGAAACAGAACAAAATAAATTCATAGTAATACTATTTGATGCCCAATTAACACGAGGGTTAGATAAGATTTTGAAAAAATAATTGATGTAGTCTGTATGTATTAGTACAACTGAATAGGCTGCATTTTTTTAAATTATTTTTATTTGTACAGAGTGTCTGACAAACCGTGGCGGGGAATAGTTTTGTTTTTTCTTATCGAACACCCTAAATGTTCATCAATTTTTGCATTCTGCTATTGATTCTAAATATATTTTGTGAAATATGGCCTAGGCCTAAACCCAATGATTTTACCGATATCCACCATTTTGTCAAAAGATATTGGAGTTGAAGACTCTATTTTGAAGTATTATATATCATTTATTTTTTGATGTAGGATTATCATTTTTGGTAGCGATCCTAGCGAAATTATGACTTACATGTTAATGCAAACAAAATTTGTCTACGTTATACAGAGTGTCCAGGATAACCAGGATAACAGATAAATAAAAAAAATATTCAAAATTATTTTGTAAAAAGTTGAGGAACTATCACCATTAACTTTAATTAAAAAAAAATGGCCCTAGGAGGTGATCTCCGATAATTCCAGCCCACTAAAGGTATAATGAATCTTGGATTTTCAATATTATAATAGTGGAAGTTATGTCGGTTGATATACCCATTTTTTAAATAATAAAATATATTTGAAAAATTTAGGTTCTTCTCTATTTTTTTTACTGCCCAGTTACAAATTTCAAACCTTCGATCGAAACTATTTTGATTTAGTTCTTGAACCAATTGTATATGATACGAATAACATTTATAATTCCTAGTTATTTTGTTTGCTGTGGATTTGTTACCGCCTAAACCCTCGTTTTCCATCTGTCTGAATGAAATGTGCGGATTTTAAATTACAGCTTGAAGAACTAAATATTAATTTTCTTCACTCATAGCTCTTCTGTATCTTTCAAGTTTTCTTCGTAATCGACACATCCAGTGCTTTCAAATCGGTCTTTTAATTAAATGTATTAGGATGACGTTCGGCATTAGGAAATCTTTACGTATAAATTCTACTTGTTCAAAAACAGTTTTGATTACTTGCGCCCAAAACGTAGACCATGTTTATCAATTCCCCTCTTGAAATATTAATTTTCGTTCTACTTTCTGTTCTAATAAACATCATACTACATAATTTGGCAGTTCACAAAGTCCAAATAATTGACCCTTTGGTTCATTTGCTTCTACGCCATGATTGTCTAGGGCATCTAGGCTATCTGCGGGCTTTAAGTTGTAACTGCATATTCACATTTTTTTCGATGGTCAAAATAATAAATAAAAAAAATAATTTTTCCTATTTAATTATGAAAGAAGTACAGTGTTTTTTCTGTATCATATAAAAACTGTTTAAAAGTTATACTAGAACAATATTTGCTATTTGAATTGGATTTTTTGACGTTATTACTAAAACATCTAAGGCGAATTCCATTAAAAACAAAATGTTAAAATCTCTTAAACTGTGACAGGTAGCAAAAATATTGGATATTCCATTAAAAAAAAACAGATATAATGTTTTGATTTTTTTTTCATTTATGTCAGTTATCCTGGACACCCTGTATCACGTAGACAAATATTGTTTGCACTTAAAGTTAAATCATAGTTTCACTAAAATTCTTACTAAAAATGATAATCCTATATTAAAAAATAAATGATATAGACACTGGAAAATAGAGTCTGAACTTGAATATTTTTTACAAAACTGCAGATATCAGTAAAACCATTGGGTTTAGGTATAGGATATGTTTAGAATCAATAACAGAATGTAAAAAGGGATGAACATATAGGGTGTTTAATAAGAAAAAACAAAACTATACCCCGCCTCGGTTTTGTGAGACACCCTGTATAAGTAAAATTAATTTTAAATTATGCAGCCTATTTAGTATTATAACTTTTATTCTTAAACTTTTTCTCTATCTCCAGTCATTATCAAGATATCAATCGATATCATACTATTGGGACACCCTATATATATATATATGTATATATATATATATATATATATATATATATATATATATATATATATATATATATATATATATATATATATATATATATATATATATATAGAGGGTGTCCCCTATATATGTATATAGACCCACACAAATAGATATTTGAATGCAGAATCTCACCACCATTCCACTCAAATCCAGTAGTTAGTGAATAATACAGCCAAGAACAAGACAAAAGGAACTAAAGAACATAACATCAGTCCTCACACAAAACGGATATGGAGAAAACACCATCAAGAAAGCTATAAATAAACAAATGAATACAGAAAAGGCTAGAAAAGAAAATGCAGAATTCGTTAAAGAAAAAGCCTTCCTGCCATTCATCAAAGGAGTCACTGATAGAGTTGCAAAAATTCTTGGAAAACACAATTTTCAAAACACAGAAAACGATATCAAATTTCCTGAGGAAGGGTGATAAACTTAAAAGTATGGACTACTGGGAAAAGTGGTGTAGTCAAGGGGTTTCTAATAAAGAAACAAATTTGGATTTAGCTATCAAAGCTTCAACTACCTTGCATGCTGATAAGATGACAAGCGGGCCCTCGACCTCGACCTCAATCACAATACCGAATGTCGAAATCGATGCCATGTCGCTGGTGCCCTGTTCGATACCTACAACTGCCGAATCTAAATCTAGTCTGCAACAGGCCAGCTTGCCTGTTACCTCATCTTTTACAACTGTAGCTAAGTTGAATGTTGGTTTTTACGCGAATCAAAAAAAAAATCTTGGATGAATATTTTAAAGTCCAAATTTTAAAAACGCAATAGAACCCACCCAGAGATTATAAGTTTCCTATTTCCACAAAACGAAACTTGCGCTTTCAATTGAAATGGTTGAAGAGATTCCCTTGGTTGTCATATTCGGAATATAAAAGTGGAGCATACTGCAGAGTTTGCGTGGAAATGGGACGTTCGCTTGATGAAGGTGAAGGCGGTCATCAAAGGATCGGCCAGTTGGTAACCGAACCCTTTTGTAAGTGGAAAAATGCCCTAGAAATATTTGAAGCTCATGCGAAATCGGGATACCACAAGCGAAATTCAGAACTGGCAGATAACTTTCTAAAAGTAATGTCTTCGTAGGCTTTTTCGGTCACTGAACAGCTGTCTTCTGAAAGAAAGAGACAACAAGAGGAGAATCGAGAAAAAAATCCCTATCGTAAAAGCAATAATTTTTTGCGGCAAACAAGGCATCTCCTTGAGAGGTAAAAGCGATTCGGGGCGCATACAAATTACACCAGAATCACCAGAACCTGAACAACCACTACAGAATGATGGTAATTTTAGAGCCCTGTTGCGGTTTGCGGCTGAGTCTGGAGATAAAGATCTGGCTGAGCATTTGAATACTTCACAGAAGAATGCCCTGTATACAAACCCTCAGATCCAAAACGAAATAATTGACATTTGTGGTGAATTAATTCAACATAAAATAATTGAAGAAGTAAAGAAAGCCAAACTATTTGCGATTCTGGCTGACGAAACCACCGACATCGGACGTGCAGAACAAGTCTCGTTATGTCTTCGATATGTTGATTTTACAGATAATAAACACCATATACTTAAAGAGATGTTCCTTGAGTAGATTCCAACGGTCGATGTTGCACGATCCGGTCTCGCAAATCTTATTATTACAGCTCTAAAAAAGCATAGACTTGAATGTTCTGATGTGGTTGGTCAAGGTTACGATGGGGCTGCAGCTATGAGTGGGTATTTGCACGGTGCCCAAGCTTATGTTCGCCAAGAATGTCCTCTTGCTCTTTATGTACACTGTAGTGCACACTCTCTCAACCTTGCTATTGCTGATTCATGTTCATTAGCAAATGTCCGAAATTGCATTGGGATTGTGCAGTCTGTTGGTTCCTACTTTCGACATTCTGCTCAACGCACTGCTTTGTTGAAAGAAAAAATTCAAGAGCTACTACCCGTCGGTAACTAAAAAAGCTTGCTCTCAATGTGTGAAATTCGGTGGGTCCACAAACATGAAGCTATTATAAGATTCAGGGAAATTTATTCAACGATTGTGAATGCTCTCGAAGAACTCCGATTTAATCACAATAAGGAAACATCGCAACAAGCCGCCCAATTGCTAAGTACGCTTCGATCTTCCGAATTTGTGATGTGTTTAGAGATTCTTCAAAAAGTTATGAGCTATACATTGTCGTTATCAAAACAATTACAGACAATTGACATCGATCTTATCACGGCATTCTAACATGTAGATGATGTTATTAATGTCTTACAACTCCTGAGAAACAACACTGACGTCGAATATCTTCATCTCTATGCAGACGCAAAGGTTTTACTAGAAGAAACTGGTGGTATACCGCGAATGCCACGCGTCGTCGGAAGACAATTAAATAGACCGAACATTCCTGCATTGGATGTATGCACGTATTACAAAATTAATTTGTTCATTCTATTTCTTGATCATACAATTCAACAATTGGTTGAAAGGTTTACCAAACATCGTAAACTAGTATCAGCATTATCTGGTGTGCTACCTTCAAATTTTACTGCCAGTTCTGAAATTGAAGAAACAATTTCCATGTACTCGTCACTGCTTCCCGAAAGCAACATATCAGTGGTTAAAGCAGAACTTGAAGTATGAAAAACAGTGATGACAAGTATCTCGCCTACCCCGAAATCTAGTTTGGAATGCCTAGATACGTGCGATAAAAACCTTTATCCTAATATTTACACATTACTACAAATCTTGGCTACCATTCCTGTATACACTGCTACCCCAGAAAGGTCTTTCTCGAGCCTAAGGAGACTGAAAAACTATTTACGAAACACTACAAGTGAAAACAGGCTTAATGGTTTGGCTCTCATGAACATTCACTATGGAACAGAAATTCATGCAGATGAAGTAGTGGATATATTTAAAAGAAAAAGCCGAAGATTTCTTCTTTAATGCTTTTAGATTTAGCGCAGAGGAACGAAATTAATTTAACCATTACATTTAAAGTTAAGAACTTTACTGTGGAACACGCATACTTAGAGAAGCACTAGAAATAGAAAAGAACGGAAAATTAAATAGACGAGATGATGCCCTTGATCTACCAGTAGTATTGAAAATATTTCTCAAAAACACAGGAAATGATGCAAAACAAACACCAAACAACTTCGAATATCCCAAAACCAAGTGACGGAGGGGCGGAACCAACAAAACAAACCGATCAATCAGAACCCTACACGATTCGCTCTACGGACCCGTGAGAACAAAATTGTGACCCTCGGCGATCTAACCCTCTCGAGCTGATTGGCTCGTACCTAAGAGAACTAATTTTCTCTGTGAAAATGGGTGAAGTCAAATCGGTAAGAAGATGTGTGCAGGTTGGAGTACCGCAAGGAGCGGTATTAGAGCCCCACCTCTACAACATATACACTAGTGATATTCCGAAGAGGAATAACGCTAGATTAGCCCTGTATGCTGACCATACAGCCATAATAGCAAGGCACAAACGACCGGACTAGGCTGTCGGATACCTCCAGGAACACCTGGATGATTTGACGGAATGGTTGATAGCCTCAAAGACCAAGGTGAACATCACCAAGACCAGGCTATATACATATCGCAGAAAAATGGCGGACCCGGTTGCCAACTGGAAATTAAAGACCAACATGTGGCATGGCAAGATACTGTGAAGTACTTAGGCGTCACATTTGTCAAGAGGGTGATATGGAGACAGCATACCAAGAAGGTAGGTTTAAAGTCATAGCGCTAACGAAGATGGCTTACCCGCTACTTTGCAGAACAAGGAAGTTAGACGTGAAGCTAAAGATACTAATGATTAGATCATTAGTGATAAGTGTTATGATGTATGGATTGATTGCATGGGACTACGCGGCAAAATCCTACATCAAAGAACTTGAAAGTTACAAAAATAAACTGGAGAGACTGGCTTTGCATGCCCCATGGTACATCTCTAAGGTACAGATACAAAGAGAGATTATGGACTCCCTTTAGGCAGTGCATGCAAGAAAAGTCAGAGAAAGTCTTCTTGAAGATTAATGACCACCCAAATCAAAAACTGCGAAGGTTAACAGATTACCGTTCGAAAGACATCGCAGCTTTTGGTGGCAAACTGCGCAGAAGACCGAAACTCCTACTTTTGAAGGATTAGGTTGACTGTTGCCCAACGAGGAATATGACCGCCAAGGGAAAGGAACTGCCATGTCCCAGTTTGGAAAAGAGAAAGGAAATTAGTGAAGTGTAAAGTGTTTCTCTTTCAGGAAAACAAGGTAAGAAAGATGACCTAAGCCAAAATACCTTCAGTGTTATCGGAAAAAAATCAAATAACATCTTAAGATACACCCCTCTCTGGTACTTGTCCCCCAGGGAGGAGTGGTGCGAAGCGCTTGGCCCACCCCGTCCGGCGACCAAGCTGCGGAAACAACAAGGAAGAGAAGATAAATCGTTTTGTAAGTGGTGTACGCTACGGAAAACTTTGTCATGTCTGAATGATTGTGGCGTGTTGATGTCAACGATACTTACATTGACAACAATTATTCTCAATGTAAGTATCGTTGACACCTGAAATATACCTGGTCAAACCTGGTACTTCCCGAGGTTAGACGGGTCACGAACGGTTTCACACAGTCTGACTGCTGTAACCGTTTACCGCAGAATGGCGTGGCTGTATGTGATTGTAGCCTCCATTCGACATGGCCAATTTAAATGGTCATGGCTTTAGTCGTTCCTTCATCCGCTTGTCAGGTGTTCAGCTTGAGCCCAACTGATGACGGCTTAAGTCCAGAAACCGGTCCTGAGAGACGCTAGCTGGCGCTTTGGGAGGCGGATGAAGGAATAACAAAGCACGACGTGGCGCACGGGTAAACTTCCTTAGTTTTTTATACTTTTACTCACTTTAATATATATATATATATATATATATATATATATATATATATATATATATATATATATATATATATATATATATATATATATGTATATATATATATATATATATATATATATATATATATATATATATATATATATATATATATATATACTAGCTGTACCCACCCGCTTCGTTGGGCATTTAAAATTAACATTATTATTTATTTTCATTATTACAGTTTCTTTATTAAAGAAATATTTCCCGTCCCCTTCCCGTCTTAAATCAAGCTTACATATAGTGTCAAATATAGTATTTAATCTTCCTAACATTTAATCTTTGTCGTCTATCTCATCTTCTTCGACGATAGTTTCAATTGGCCGCAAATCGTTCATGAGCCCTATGTACTTATTAGACTGAAAAAACTTTTGAACTGAAAAGATTCTTCCGACAAGCATTGAGTCTTCCGACAAGCATTGAGAATGCCAAGTGTGACCTTGGCGAAATGTCTGGCGACCTTCGCGACGTCCTTGGCGAGACGTTCCCAACAAGGGGGACACAAACGTTCGGATGTACTCCCGGACTAATAGTCTAGCGTATTCTTCCATCCGCGAAACACCACGAACTAGTGACTTCGTGATGATGCTAACGTGGTTAGTGAAACGCGTGTCGCCAACTTTAAAAAATGATTTAGTGTTTAGTGGTAAATCTCTTGGAGTTTAGTAAGAATTGGTCTACTTTAATGAAGTTATTTACATGGTGTTCGATAAATCAGTTTGGTATACCCATCTACCTCCTAATAATTATGAAACGTTTCGTCAGCGTCTCGAAACAACGCAACGTATTTTCGTTTTGTCGTTTAGCTGAGAATAAAGTAAACGTTCAGCAGGAGGAAAATGATGTATGGCCGTTGTCACTGGAAACGTGCGCCATTGAAAGTGACATACGAAGTTAAATTTGTAGCAAATTGTTTGATTTATTGTTATTTCGATGGTATTAGAACGTCGACTCTCCCTCTCTCACGTATACGTAAGTAATTTTTTTCACGTTTTCTTTTCACAATATTAAATTTCCCGGCGGGTGCTTGTCAAATATAATGATCATTATTTTGTTTCAAAGTTTGAACCAGATTTTCTTTGTCACTTAAATAATGAAAAATTATGTCTTAAAAAAGCAGACGCTAAGTTACTAAATTCGGCTATTTGTATACTAAATATACTAAGTATATCACAATATATGTTAATAACACAATATTATAGATTACTTCTTAACCTTCATTTAATTCACTTTTTAACATATTCAGAGTTATGTTTGCCCTTTTGAGGTACTTTTTTATTCAATGTATACCTGCAGGTTGTTCCTCGAAATATAGGTCGTTGTATTCTATGACCTCAACCTATCTTTGAGCTTTCTAGTGCTTGTTCTAGGATCTGCAGGCACAACTGCTCTTACAACGTCGACATCGAGAGAGCGTGAACGAGTTGATCTTCCTCATCTTCAAGACTCATGACTTCCAATAGGGACTTTTTGAGCTAGAGCTGAATAGTGCGGGTTGATCCCGGTGCGGGTTCCCTCTGTATTCCATAAATATCATGAGCGGTGGATCCCCTTTTTAGAATAATGTCTTAAAATTGCCTTAATTTCGCGACTTACTTCATAAATTTTAGCGTTTTTGTTAAAAACCGCCAACAGAATATTTCATAGTATGTTTTTACTACTGAAGGAGGAATATTTATTTCTCGGAGCAAAAAGTTGGGACTGCATTAAACCTCTAAGGAACAAAGTATATTTTTTATGTATAAATAAAAGAAAAAATGCAGCTACTTTTATTTGAATACAATAAAATCTACAAAAATTCTTCAATTCCGGATGGACAAACCTTTCAAAATCATTAAATAGAAACACACTTTTAGAATTAGCTAGATATTACAGTTAGTGTTGTATTAGCATTTGTATAGTATTGTATTACCGAACATTTAGGTGTAAATAATACTGCATAATGAACTCGTCGTCGAAGATCTCGGAAAAATATGTCATAACCAGTTTCGGACTTTCAATTGTTGAAAAGATGAGCTCAGACCCATTTCCCAAAACAAATAAGCGACACATGATTCATTTTCTGGTGCACTGGGAATATGCGGCGAGTCGTTTATAGCAGCGCCATCTTATAACACTGGCAAACAATTCACTACTGTCAATGTCAATCATTGTGGAACTTGATTATTTCTATTTACTTTAATCTTTAAATTAAATAAAAATATACCATAGATTTAAATATTTCAGTGAATCAATGATATATATATATATATATATATATGTGAATAATATATATATATATATATATATATATATATATATATATATATATATATATATATATATATATATATGCGTGAATAATATATATATATATATATATATATATATATATATATATATATATATATATATATATATATATATATATATATATATATATATATATCGATAAAACTGTAAATGAAAAAGTAACACGAAAACTTTTAACCAAAAATCTGTTTCGAACTTCTGCTTGTGAACAAAGCGGCTTTTTACTTAGTTCACACAAAGTTTAATCATTCACTGTAACTACTTTCACAACTTACAGTATCTGAATCGCTTTAAATTATTAGAGGATTAACTTCTAGTTTATTAAATACTTTCGCTATTCCTCCATCTTTCAACATCTTCTTCTGTATGTCTGATGCTGCTCATCCTGATATGTGGTGTAACTATTGATAGAGCTTCTTTCCACTATATGACGATTGTAAAAATTTTTGGTCATCCCCCATATCAATGCTATAGGATTGAATATGCAATGATAAGAGGAAGACGTCATACTTTGTTGCCGTCTTCAGCGATATGATCTGCCACATATCCTGTTTTAGAAAAGAACAAACCTATCCTGTATGAAACACAAACCAGAATGAAACATAAACCTGCCCCTTTAATTACTGCTTATCGAATAATGATTTTCAGCAGTTGACTTTTCAATATAGTGTTTACAAAAGGAATATTGTTTCGTCAGCCATTCTGCAATTTTTGGTTTTGTCCATGCACAAGTTGCATGGACATGCACTCTATCAATGCATGTACTGCGATATGGTGCATTATCCATTACAATAACTGATGGTTTCTTCAAGATTTTCAACAGCTGCTTTTCAAATCAAAACAGAAGATAACAAGAAAGTTATTTTGATTCATTTCTCCATGACAATCGCCTTTTGTTTTAGAAAAGGAGACTAATTCGGCCTCTGGAATACAGCCATTCTTGTTCCCATCATGGAGAACAATATATCTGTAATAACATGTTGTTGTTATTAACATGTCTTAAAACAACTATTTATTGCAACATAACTTTAATGCTTTAATATTGATGCTATTAATGTTTTTTTGTTATGCTATTTGTTATTAATGCTTTAATAACTTTAATATTGCACTCACTTTATTCCATCAACTTTTATTGTCTTTACACTCCTGTTGTTATCATCTTGCCATGAGTGACTCAAGGTCAAATTTTAAAATATCCATGTTTCATCCATATAAACAAAATCAAACAGAGAGATTCGTCTTTGATATTATCTCCACACCTTCAAAAATTGGATTCGTTTAAATGCAATATCTGGAAGTTCATCTGGCCCCTACGTGGGTTATGATTACTTCATTTGAAACCAGTTTCTTTTAGAAGTATATGAAGCGAAGTTTTACATGCATCAAAGAGCGGCCTGTTTTTTATGACTACCTTCAAGATTAATAGTTTGTTATAAATAGTTCAATAACATTTTATAAAAATGCAAGATTACCATGTAAATCTACGCACTATTTTCATACATTTCATAGATTTGTCTGAGAATAAGCATAGTTTTTCATAGCTTTGAAAATATCGAATTATGTAGCAGAAAAAGACGTTTTGCGGGGAAGTTTAATAACATTTTTTCATTTTAAAAAAACGGCTACTGAAAGTTATCGATTGTTGGTTGAAGATTATGGTGAACATGCTCTAACCCAAAAAACTTGTGAACGATGGTTTAAAAGCTTTAGAAGTGGTGATTTTGATATAAAAGACAAGGAGCGTCCATTATTGGATGAAGACTCAACGCATACGTTGAAACAATTGGCAAAAGCATTGATTGTTGACCAATAAACCGTTTCCGAACGTCTACACGCTTTGGGAGAGATCCAGAAGGAAGGAAAATGGGTTCCATATGAATTGAAGGCAAAAGACATTGGAATGAGAAAAACCAGTTGTGAAATTTTGGTGAAAACTGCTGAAAGCTGGTGAAACAATTACCGTCGATTAATACCAATAACAATTGAAAAAATTAAACCGAGCAATAAGTGAAAAATGACCAGTATACCCTCAAAAACACGATTAAGTCATTTTTCCACAGGATAATGCTCGGCCCTATGTTGCAAAAAATTTAGAGAACTTTTAAGATTCTGTGACAAAAAGATGGGAAAAAGTAATAGCTAACGATGGCCGATAGATTGATTATTAAGATAATTTATTTCATTATGGAAATTAAAGCTCAAATTTTGCGAAAAGAAACGACATTATTAACCGAAACACATTATTATTATTACAGTTTATTAAAATTATCTGGTCTCGATTTTTATTAATTCGAGTTTACATCTTTTTCTGCCTGTAATTTTTTAACGTAATGTAGTGTTGATTTGAAATTGAAATGTTTATCGGCTTTAAAGCAATCACCGTCAAATGCTTCTCCCCAAAACTCCCAATCTCAGAAAGACCCCGGCTACTTGACATGGATATGGCAACGCATTTATGGTTTCCTGGCTAGACGTGATTCCTCGTTCGTGACCTGCCTCCTGCTTAAGCTGAAATGAATCAGGCTCAAATTTTGCTGCAGGATTACAAAATATTCCCGAACGTGGCAAACATCCCACGCTGCATTAGAAATACTAGGACGGCAGTATCAAATATTATTTGCAACGAGAAAATTGGGCCAATATTGGAAAACATTGTTCGAATACTAAACGAGAATCACAAAAATACATCATGTCGTTTTAATTAATTTCGGGATTTCTATTAAAGCTATTCATAAAAAGGCTCGTTTCTTGATAATTTAATAATTTGAACAAATCGTTGGAAGCCTCAAGCTAAAGGGTCTTTCAAATTTTTAATTCTTGAATAAAAGACAGAATTTACGTTGAATTCAAAAAACACTTTATTAGTAATTGAAGCATAATAATAATAATAATAATAATAATAATAATAATAATAATAATAATAATAATAATAATAATAATAATAATAATAATAATAATAATAATAATAATAATAATAATAATAATAATAATAATAATAATAATAATAATAATAATAATAATAATAATAATAATAAGAAGATTTATAAAATAAGCCCTCCCATCATTAACTCCTTAAGGTGCCTAATGGGGAAATGGAAAACAAATCTCTTTATCGACCAACAATGCATTACAACTGCGAATATCGAGAGAGGAATTTTTCAGGGAGATTCCTTTTCTCCAGTTTGGTTTTGTCTAGCCCTAAACCCTATGTCTACTTTACTGAACAACAGTAATATAGGATATAAACTAAACATGAGGAATCCACGAAAGCTCTCGCACCTACTATATATGGATGACCTTAAACTCTACGGAGAAACTAGAGAAAAACTAAACTCCTTAATACAAATGGTCGAAGAATTTAGTAGGGATATCAAGATGTCATTCGGACTTGATAAATGCTCTACCATTAGCATTCAAAAAGGAATAGTCAACAATCAACATTCAACACACTGTAACATACAACAACTGGCACCAGAAGAATCCTATAAATATTTAGGTATACCTCAAAACGAGAAATTTAACCATAGCCAGTTAAAGAAAGACTTTTCTACTATGTACGAAAAGAGGCTTACAAAACTTTTAAATACCAAACTGAACAGTGGAAACCTGATTAGAGCGATCAATGGATGGGCGGTGCCAACTCTGACCTATTCCTTTGGTATTGTTAAATGGTCAGAAACAGACCTTGATGGACTGGATAGATTAACACGTCGAACATTGACAAAATTCCGATGTCTGCATCCAAATTCATCTATGAAGCGACTGTACATTCCAAGAAAGTTGGGAGGCAGAGGCCTCGTGAACATTAAGAACCTTTGTCTGAACCAGGAGAGTAAGATGAGAGAACGCTTCATTAATTCAAGCAGCACGCTAATGAAGTTGGTTGCTAAGGAGGACCGGGGTTTCACCCCTTTGAACCTAGATAAATTGAATCGTGTTGATGGTAGAACAACACTTACCGATTGTGTCCGTGAATGGAAACAACAGACACTGCATGGACGGTATCCAAAGTCACTCGAGGATGATACCATTGATGGACCATTGTCTCTAAAATGGCTGACCGATGGGCTGTTGTACCCAGAAACAGAAGGTTTTGCGACATCTATTCAAGATAAGGTAGTAAGAACACGGAACTATGAAAAGCATATACTACACATGGATGTTGTCGACCGATGTAGGAAGTGCGGTATAGTGGGGGAAACGATTGAACACCTTATCGGTGGGTGTGCAGTTCTAGCCCCTAATGCTTATTTAGGAAGACATAATCAGCTGGCGAAAATTATACATCAGCAAATTGCATTAAAGTATTCGCTATTAGATAACGCACCTGCTCCATATTATAAGTACTCACCTTCTCCCGTATTGGAATCATCTGATGCAATCCTATACTGGGACAGACCAATCACAACAGATCGAACGGTCGATTATAATAGACCAGACATTGTTCTAATTAGTAAAAAGGAGAAAAGGGCTTTTATAATTGACATCGCAGTGCCACTCTCTCATAATATCAGGAAAAGCGAGTTGGAGAAAACCACTAAGTATGAAAACCTTGCGTACGATTTGAAAAACCAGTGGAAACTGCATAAGGTAGAGATAGTGCCTTTCGTTATATCCGCCGAAGGCCTAATAAGTAAGAACTTTTCAAAAAATTTGAAGAACCTTGGTATCTCAAAATCGATTGCCATAGTGGGACAACGTGCAGTGCTCTTGCAGACGTGCCACATTGTTCGTAAAATTTTATGCTAAGTGAGAGGAGTTGAATTGCTTTCTCATTTTGGCATTGTAATATAGACCAGCTTAGGCTGAGATGCTGAGTTCAGTACGAGGATAATAATAATAATAATAATAATAATAATAATAATAATAATAATAATAATAATAATAATAATAATAATAATAATAATAATAATAATAATAATAATAACTGTGGAATAATAACTGTGGAAACTGAGTAAGGTAGATGTAGTGCCCTTCGTTATATCCGCCGAAGGCCTGATAAGTAAGAGATTTTCAAAGAACCTCGAGAGCCTCGGGATCTCGAGATCGATTGCCATAGTGGGACAGCGTGCCGTGCTCTTGCAGACGTGTCACATTGTTCGTAAGATATTATGCTAGGGTGAGAGGAGCTGAATTGCTTTTTCATCTTGGCATTGGAATACCGGCCAGCATGAGCTGAGATTCTACAGTAAGGATGAGCAGAATAATAATAATAATAATAATAATAATAATAATTGAACCCAAATATATTTATGGAGAATAAAATACATAATATTATACAAGGCGGTAGGGTTTTGCGGACAAGAACCCTTCGGAACCGTCGGGAGGATTTGTCCGGGGTTGGTGAATCTGGAGCGAGTGGCGGTTCCCAACTCTATGGCACCACAAGAATGGCAATGAAAGAGGCACTCGAACAACAATTAGATCATCTAAGTCTAGCAACACCAAAGACTTTTCTACAAAATCAACAGAGAGCGGAAATTAATAATGGAGTAGAAGATCAAAATACCCCGGTACTTGCTGGCTCGCCCCTAATAAGGAAGGCTGTCACTAGGACCGAACGCACTCCACGTATCAGATGGACACGCGAAATGAATATTGATGTAATGTGTGCCTATTACTACGTAAACCAGTGCGGAGATAACCCGCTCCCTGGATGGAGGCATGCACTCCACCAAGAATATAAAAAGAGGTTCCCTGAAACTCAGCTGTCGGAACAAAACTTAGCCGACCGTAAAAATGTAATTCTAAGGAAAAACTATCTAACCGAATCAGAATTAATGAACATCAAGAGAGAAATCGGTAATGAACTACATCAAAACATTACATATCAACAACATAAAGAAGATACTATAGACGTTCTTAACTCGAATACAGAGGAGAAACAAGTAGAACAAACTCAAAATATATCACCAGAAGCATCATCATCTAAAAATGAAGAATCAATCTCGCAACGTAACTTTTCTAACATTCGAGAGAAGTTTTACAGCAATTTGGCCAGTTTTACTGGCTCAAACCCATTGAATAGACCAAAAATTCCAGTACTGCGTAATATTGCAAAATCACGTATTACTCTAATGCAGATTAATAGAGTTTTGGAATCACATCTATCTGGGATGACAAATTTAAGCGATATACATCTTGCATTATATTGTGCAGCAGTGACTGTCATCGAAGTTTCAGGTCAAAAGACTTACACCCATAATGCGGCTGGTCGTAGTATCCAGAAAAGTACACCTGTCTGGAAAACGCGCCTTGAAAACAATATCAGTGAGTTCCGGAGGAAAGTTGACATTATCTCAGAGTATCTTTCTGGTAGTCAGTCAAATAAAGTAGCGAGAAAAGCAAAAATAATTGCCAATAAATCTGGCATTGACTTCGATGATTCAAACCTGACAGAAAAATTGTTGGATCTAAAAGATCGGTTTAGGCAAAAAGCTAAATCGAAAGGACCCAGGCTAGCAAGATATAATGAACTAGAAAAGCGAAAACATCAAAATTCAGTATTTGCAAACAGCCAAAAGAAATTTTATAGACAACTCGAAGCAGAAGTTAACAGCAAGTCAGAACTTAAGAATATCGATGTGTCTTCCTTTGCGGAATATTGGAGATCGGCTTGGAAAAAATCAGACGGCTACGAAAAATTGGCTCCTTGGGTTAAAACCATTCAAGAACAGACAAATGCTCTCCCAGATATGGAGTCTAACGATTTCACAGAGATTGACATTTGCACTGCTGTCAGGAAGACTCACAACTGGAAGGCGCCTGGACCAGATGGATTGCATAACTTCTGGATTAAAAGCTTTACAGCCGCCTATCCCGTACTTGCAAATGCATTTAAAGAGGTTTTAATAAATCCAGACACTTTCCCTGACTTTCTAATGGAGGGCAATACATACCTACTGTTCAAAAAAGGGGACGTTAAGCAACCCAATAACTACAGACCAATCACATGTCTGTCAGTGTTATATAAACTGTTCACAGCCCTACTCAATGAAAAAATCTACCAACATTGTGATAAAAACAACATTTTTGAAGAAGAACAGAAAGGGTGTATAAGAGCAAGTATTGGCTGCAAGGAACAATTGACGATCGATGCTGTAGTTCTTGAGCAAGTGCGAAAAAGAAAACGCAACTTAAATATCTGCTATATAGACTACAAGAAAGCATTCGATAGTGTCCCTCACGATTGGCTGGTAGAGGTTCTGAATTTCTATAAAATTAGCCCCCAGATTATTAATTCTTTAAAGTACCTGATGGGGAAGTGGAAAACGAATCTTTTTGTCGGCCAACAATGCATTGCTGCTACAAATATCGAGAGGGGAATTTTTCAGGGAGATTCCCTTTCTCCAATTTGGTTCTGTTTAGCATTGAACCCTTTGTCCACACTACTCAACAACAGCAATATTGGATATAAACTTAACATGAGGAATCCAAGAAAGCTCTCTCATCTACTATATATGGATGACCTTAAATTATATGGAGAAACTAGAGAAAAATTAAACTCATTGATAAAAACGGTTGAAACATTCAGTAGGGATATCAGAATGTCATTCGGACTGGACAAATGCTCTACCATTAGTATACAGAAGGGAAAGGTTCAGAGTCAACATTCAACACTTTGTAACATACAACAACTAGAACCAGAAGAGTCCTACAAATATTTAGGAATACCCCAAAAGCATAAACTTGATCATAACCAGTTAAAGAAGGACTTTTCCACTCTATACCAAAAGAGACTTATACTTAAAGAAGGACTTTTCCACTCTATACCAAAAGAGACTTACTAAACTTTTAAACACCAAACTGAACGGAGGAAACCTCATTAGAGCGATCAACGGTTGGGCGGTGCCAACTCTGACATATTCTTTTGGCATAGTTAAATGGTCAGAAACTGACCTTGATGAACTCGATAGGTTGACGCGCCGAACATTGACAAAGTTCCGATGCCTGCATCCAAACTCATCTACGAAAAGACTATACATCCCAAGAAAGTTGGGGGGTAGAGGTCTTGTAAACGTAAAAAATCTCTGTCTCAATCAAGAAAATAGAATGAGAAAACACTTCCTTGATTCAAACAGTACGTTAATGAAATTGGTTGCAAATGAGGATCGGGGTTTCACCCCACTGAACCTAAATAAACAAAATCGTATTGATGGCAGAACAACACTCACGGACTGTGTTCGAGAATGGAAAGGACAAACATTGCACGGAAGGTTTCCTAAGTCACTCGAAGATGACACCATTGACGAACAATTGTCTCTGAAGTGGCTGACCGATGGACTCTTGTACCCAGAAACAGAAGGTTTCGCGATATCTATTCAAGATAGGGTAACAAGAACAAAAAACTATGAAAAGCACATACTGCATTTGGACGTAGTCGATAAGTGCAGGAAATGCGGTACTTTGGGGGAAACAATTGAGCACCTTATTGGCGGTTGCCCGGCCCTTGCTCCTAATGCTTATTTAGGACGGCATAATCAGCTGGCAAAAATTATACATCAACAAATTGCAAAAAAATACTCGCTATTAGAAAATGCACCTCCTCCATATTATAAGTACTCGCCTTCTCCTGTACTTGAATCATCCGATACCATTCTTTACTGGGACAGACTAATCACTACTGATCGAACGGTTGATTATAACAGGCCGGATATTGTTCTAATCAACAAAAAGGACAAGAGAGCTTTTATAATTGACATCGCAGTGCCACTATCTCACAACATTAGAAAAACTGAGATAGAAAAATCCACAAAGTATGAAAATCTGGCATACGACTTGAAGAACCAGTGGAAACTGAGTAAGGTAGATGTAGTGCCCTTCGTTATATCCGCCGAAGGCCTGATAAGTAAGAGATTTTCAAAGAACCTCGAGAGCCTCGGGATCTCGAGATCGATTGCCATAGTGGGACAGCGTGCCGTGCTCTTGCAGACGTGTCACATTGTTCGCAGGATATTATGCTAGGGTGGGAGGAGCTGAATTGCTTTTTCATCTTGGCAGTGGAATACCGGCCAGAATGAGCTGAGATTCTACAGTAAGGATGAGCAGAATAATAATAATAATAATAATAATAATAATAATAATAATAATAATAATAATAATAATAATAATAATAATAATAATAATAATAATAATAATAATAATAATAATAATAATAATAATAATAATAATAATAATAATAATAATAATAATAATAATAATAATAATAATAATAATAATAATAATAATAATAATAATAATAATAATGGCTGGCAGGGGGCGGTTAGTCCGCTTGGTGAGTGGCGCCACCACCTTCCCGAGCTGAGAGGAGTAAACCTCGGAAAAAAAAATCCCCAAGCTTAAGGTGGAAATCCATCGTGCCGAGGAGCTGAATGGCACAGGGTTAAAGTGTCTCTAACGATGTCTCCGGATACCAAGCGCCCTCCGGTAGTAAATAGCTTTCCCATGGTAAATCGGGGCTCTGCCTTGGGTGACCGTTTTTCCCTTGAACCCAAATATATTTATGGAGAATAAAATACATAATATTATACAAGGCGGTAGGGTTTTGCGGACAAGAACCCTTCGGAACCGTCGGGAGGATTTGTCCGGGGTTGGTGAATCTGGAGCGAGTGGCGGTTCCCAACTCTATGGCACCACAAGAATGGCAATGAAAGAGGCACTCGAACAACAATTAGATCATCTAAGTCTAGCAACACCAAAGACTTTACTACAAAATCAACAAAGAGCGGAAATTAATAATGGAGTAGAAGATCAAAATACCCCGGTACTTGCTGGCTCGCCCCTAATAAGGAAGGCTGTCACTAGGACCGAACGCACTCCACGTATCAGATGGACACGCGAAATGAATATTGATGTAATGCGTGCCTATTACTACGTAAACCAGTGCGGAGATAATCCGCTCCCTGGATGGAGGCATGCACTCCACCAAGAATATAAAAAGAGGTTCCCTGAAACTCAGCTGTCGGAACAAAACTTAGCCGACCGTAAAAATGTAATTCTAAGGAAAAACTATCTAACCGAATCGGAATTAATGAACATCAAGAGAGAAATCGGTAATGAACTACATCAAAACATTACATATCAACAACATAAAGAAGATACTATAGACGTTCTTAACTCGAATACAGAGGAGAAACAAGTAGAACAAACTCGAAATGTATCACCAGAAGCATCATCATCTAAAAATGAAGAATCAATCTCGCAACGTAACTTTTCTAACATACGAGAGAAGTTTTACAGCAATTTGGCCAGTTTTACTGGCTCAAACCCATTGAATAGACCAAAAATTCCAGTACTGCGTAATATTGCAAAATCACGTATTACTCTAATGCAGATTAATAGAGTTTTGGAATCACATCTATCTGGGATGACAAATTTAAGCGATATACATCTTGCATTATATTGTGCAGCAGTGACTGTCATCGAAATTTCAGGTCAAAAGACTTACACCCATAATGCGGCTGGTCGTAGTATCCAGAAAAATACACCTGTCTGGAAAACGCGCCTTGAAAACAATATCAATGAGTTCCGGAGGAAAGTTGACATTATCTCAGAGTATCTTTCTGGTAATCAGTCAAATAAAGTAGCGAGAAAAGCAAAAATAATTGCCAATAAATCTGGCATTGACTTCGATGATTCAAACCTGACAGAAAAATTGTTGGATCTAAAAGATCGGTTTAGGCAAAAAGCTAAATCGAAAGGAGCCAGGCTAGCAAGATATAATGAACTAGAAAAGCGAAAACATCAAAATTCAGTATTTGCAAACAGCCAAAAGAAATTTTATAGACAACTCGAAGCAGAAGGTAACAGCAAGTCAGAACTTAAGAATATCGATGTGTCTTCCTTTGCGGAATATTGGAGATCGGCTTGGAAAAAATCAGACGGCTACGAAAAATTGGCTCCTTGGGTTAAAACCATTCAAGAACAGACAAATGCTCTCCCAGATATGGAGTCTAACGATTTCACAGAGATTGACATTTGCACTGCTGTCAGGAAGACTCACAACTGGAAGGCGCCTGGACCAGATGGATTGCATAACTTCTGGATTAAAAGCTTTACAGCCGCCTATCCCGTACTTGCAAATGCATTTAAAGAGGTTTTAATAAATCCAGACACTTTCCCTGACTTTCTAATGGAGGGCAATACGTACCTACTGTTCAAAAAAGGGGACGTTAAGCAACCCAATAACTACAGACCAATCACATGTCTGTCAGTGTTATATAAACTGTTCACAGCCCTACTCAATGAAAAAATCTACCAACATTGTGATAAAAACAACATTTTTGAAGAAGAACAGAAAGGATGTATAAGAGCAAGTATGGGCTGCAAGGAACAATTGACGATCGATGCTGTAGTTCTTGAGCAAGCGCGAAAAAGAAAACGCAACTTAAATATCTGCTATATAGACTACAAGAAAGCATTCGATAGTGTCCCTCACGATTGGCTGGTTGAGGTTCTGAATTTCTATAAAATTAGCCCCCAGATTATTAATTCTTTAAAGTGCCTGATGGGGAAGTGGAAAACGAATCTTTTTGTCGGCCAACAATGCATTGCTGCTACAAATATCGAGAGGGGAATTTTTCAGGGAGATTCCCTTTCTCCAATTTGGTTCTGTTTAGCATTGAACCCTTTGTCCACACTACTCAACAACAGCAATATTGGATATAAACTTAACATGAGGAATCCAAGAAAGCTCTCTCATCTACTATATATGGATGACCTTAAATTATATGGAGAAACTAGAGAAAAATTAAACTCATTGATAAAAACGGTGGAAACATTCAGTAGGGATATCAGAATGTCATTCGGACTGGACAAATGCTCTACCATTAGTATACAGAAGGGAAAGGTTCAGAGTCAACATTCAACACTTTGTAACATACAACAACTAGCACCAGAAGAATCCTACAAATATTTAGGAATACCCCAAAAGCATAAACTTGATCATAACCAGTTAAAGAAGGACTTTTCCACTCTATACCAAAAGAGACTTACAAAACTTTTAAACACCAAACTGAACGGAGGAAACCTCATTAGAGCGATCAACGGTTGGGCGGTGTCAACTCTGACATATTCTTTTGGCATAGTAAAATGGTCAGAAACTGACCTTGATGAGCTCGATAGGTTGACGCGCCGAACATTGACAAAGTTCCGATGCCTGCATCCAAACTCATCTACGAAAAGACTATACATCCCAAGAAAGTTGGGGGGTAGAGGCCTTGTAAACGTAAAAAATCTCTGTCTCAATCAAGAAAATAGAATGAGAAAACACTTCCTTGATTCAAACAGTACGTTGATGAAATTGGTTGCAAATGAGGATCGGGGTTTCACCCCACTGAACCTAAATAAACGGAATCGTATTGATAGCAGAACAACGCTCACGGACTGTGTTCGAGAATGGAAAGGACAAACATTGCACGGAAGGTTTCCTAAGTCACTCGAAGATGACACCATTGACGAACAATTGTCTCTGAAGTGGCTGACCGATGGACTCTTGTACCCAGAAACAGAAGGTTTCGCGATATCTATTCAAGATAGGGTAACAAGAACAAAAAACTATGAAAAGCACATACTGCATTTGGACGTAGTCGATAAGTGCAGGAAATGCGGTACTTTGGGGGAAACAATTGAGCACCTTATTGGCGGTTGCCCGGCCCTTGCTCCTAATGCTTATTTAGGACGGCATAATCAGCTGGCAAAAATTATACATCAACAAATTGCAAAAAAATACTCGCTATTAGAAAATGCACCTCCTCCATATTATAAGTACTCGCCTTCTCCTGTACTTGAATCATCCGATACCATTCTTTACTGGGACAGACCAATCACTACTGATCGAACGGTTGATTATAACAGGCCGGATATTGTTCTAATCAACAAAAAGGACAAGAGGGCTTTTATAATTGACATCGCAGTGCCACTATCTCACAACATTAGAAAAACTGAGATAGAAAAATCCACAAAGTATGAAAATCTGGCATACGACTTGAAGAACCAGTGGAAACTGAGTAAGGTAGATGTAGTGCCCTTCGTTATATCCGCCGAAGGCCTGATAAGTAAGAGATTTTCAAAGAACCTCGAGAGCCTCGGGATCTCGAGATCGATTGCCATAGTGGGACAGCGTGCCGTGCTCTTGCAGACGTGTCACATTGTTCGTAAGATATTATGCTAGGGTGAGAGGAGCTGAATTGCTTTTTCATCTTGGCATTGGAATACCGGCCAGCATGAGCTGAGATTCTACAGTAAGGATGAGCAGAATAATAATAATAATAATAATAATAATAATAATAATAATAATAATAATAATAATAATAATAATAATAATAATAATAATAATAATAATAATAATAATAACTGAATAACTGAATAACTGAATAAATGAACAACAGTAATATAGGATATAAACTAAACATGAGGAATCCACGAAAGCTCTCGCACCTACTATATATGGATGACCTTAAACTATATGGAGAAACTAGAGAAAAACTAAACTCCTTAATAAAAATGGTCGAAAAATTTAGTAAGGATATCAAGATGTCATTCGGACTTGATAAATGCTCTACCATTAGCATTCAGAAAGGAATAGTCAACAATCAACATTCAACACACTCTAACATACAACAACTGGCACCAGAAGAATCCTATAAATATTTAGGTATACCTCAAAACGAGAAATTTAACCATAGCCAGTTAAAGAAAGACTTTTCTGCTATGTACGAAAAGAGGCTTACTAAACTTTTAAATACCAAACTGAACAGTGGAAACTTGATTAAAGCGATCAATGGAGGGGCAGTGCCAACTCTGACCTATTCCTTTGGTATTTTTAAATGGTCAGAAACAGACCTTGATGGACTGGATAGATTAACACGTCGAACATTGACAAAATTCCGATGTCTGCATCCAAATTCATCTATAAAGCGACTGTACATTCCAAGAAAGTTGGGAGGCAGAGGCCTCGTGAACATTAAGAACCTTTGTCTGAACCAGGAGAGTAAGATGAGAGAACGCTTCATTAATTCAAGCAGCACGCTAATGAAGTTGGTTGCTAAGGCGGACCGGGGTTTCACCCCATTGAACCTAGATAAATTGAATCGTGTTGATGGTAGAACAACACTTACGGATTGTGTCCGTGAATGGAAACAACACACACTGCATTGACGGTATCCAAAGTCACTCGAGGATGATACCATTGATGGACCATTGTCTCCAAAATGGCTGACCGATGGGCTGTTGTACCCAGAAACAGAAGGTTTTACGATATCTATTCAAGATAAGGTAGTAAGAACACGGAACTATGAAAAGCATATACTACACATGAATGTTGTCGATCGATGTAGGAAGTGCGGTATAGTGGGGGAAACGATTGAACACCTTATCGGTGGATGTGCAGTTCTAGCCCCTAATGCTTATTTAGGAAGACATAATCAGATGGCGAAAATTATACATCAGCAAATTGCATTAAAGTATTCGCTATTAGATAACGCACCTGCTCCATATTATAAGTACTCACCTTCTCCCGTATTGGAATCATCTGATTCAATCCTATACTGGGACAGACCAATCACAACAGATCGAACGGTCGATTATAATAGACCAGACATTGTTCTAATTAGTAAAAAGGAGAAAAGGGCTTTTATAATTGACATCGCAGTGCCACTCTCTCATAATATCAGGAAAACCGAGTTGGAGAAAACCACTAAGTATGAAAACCTTGCGTACGATTTGAAAAACCAGTGGAAACTGCATAAGGTAGAGATAGTGCCTTTCGTTATATCCGCCGAAGGCCTAATAAGTAAGAACTTTTCAAAAAATTTGAAGAACCTTGATATCTCAAAATCGATTGCCATAGTGGGACAACGTGCAGTACTCTTGCAGACATGCCACATTGTTCGTAAAATTTTATGCTAAGTGAGAGGAGTTCAATTGCTTTCTCATTTTGGCATTGTAGTGTAGACCGGCTTAAGCTGAGATGCTGAGTTCAGTACGAGGATAATAATAATAATTTATTGAATCCTCAAGACTATACAAATATGCATGGATCAAGTCAAAATAAGAGCATACACATTGCCACACTTCTGCACATACAAAGAATATATAACATTTAAACCTACATATAAATATTTTATTCTTGATAAGATATATAATTTAATAATTTAATAATCCAATAATGTATTTATTCAATCCTCACAACAATACTAATATCCATGATTAAATCGGATTGAGAGAATTGACAGAATGTTCAGTGACACGACTTCAGAAACAATACATGATATGATAAGTAAATACACAAATAAACATTGCATACATAAATAAGCATTGAATCTAATTATTGATATGACATACATTCTTCTAAACTATAAAAACTTTGACTTATAAGAAATTCGCGGACTAACTTTTTAAATTCGTTGTCATTCTGAATATGCTTAAATCGTTGTGGCAGCTTATAATACAGCTTCACACCATGTTCAACTATCCACCAACATTATGTTCAACTATCTTACATGAAAGTATTGGTAAAACAAGTTCATTAGAGCCTTGTGTGTCATAATGATGAAAATCACTGTTTTTCAAGAATGGTACAAAATTTCGCCTAACAAAGATGATAATCTCCAAAATATTTAGTGATGGTAGAGTCAAAATCCTGCATTGTTTAAAAATTGGTCGACATGTTGTCAGTAGTGACACCCCACCCATCATTCGAATTATCTTTTTTTGGATTTTGAAAACACGCATCAGATGAGGCAACCCACCCCAAACTATCAAGCCATACCTAGCGCGACTGTAAACTCTGCATAGTAATATGAATGCACAATATCCGTGGTACCAACCACGCAGAAGAAACAGCATATTAGGCAGAAGCTAATTTCTTGCATAGTTCAGCTATATGTTCATCCCAGCAAAGTCTATTATCGAGATGAACACCCAGAAATCTAGTATAGGATGTTTGCTGTATAGACTTTATATTTTTTTGTATGTTCGAGAAGTAAAAGCAATAAAACTGGTTTTGTCCACGTTAAGGGATAACTTGTTATTCGGAAACCAACTATAAAATTTATTGAGAATTTCCTGTATAGTTTCAATGGCTCCCTGCATGTTTTTATTTCCTGTTAAATAGCTGCTATCATCAGCAAACATTACCATATCTGTTACTGCAAACATCTGGCAGATCATAAACAAAAATTAAAAATAATAGTGGACCCAAAACAGATCCTTGAGGTACTCCAGAATTAATTTTTAATCTTTCAGATGTTGCTTCATCAATCTGTACAACTTGGTATCGGTCAAGCAAGTAAGATTGCAACCACTTTCTCACCCGATCCCTCAAGCCGTAGTAATGAAAATTGTCCAGCAATATTGCGTGATCCACCAGATCGAAAGTCTTACTTAGATCCATAAACAAGCCAACACATTTGCAATTATCGTTTATGTCTTCATATATCTTGTTTAAAAATTCACAGATCGCTGAATGTGTCGATCGACCACTTCGAAATCCGTACTGTGATGATTTCAATATATTAAAGCGCAAAAAAAAGGACATGATCTGCTTATAAACTATACACTCCAACAGTTTAGATAACGTGGGTAGAATGGCTATTGGTCTATAGTTGGAGAGGGAGAGCCGGTCACCTCTCTTGAAGGCGGGTATTACTTTTGATGTTTTAATGGCCCCAGAAAAATACTAGTCTCCAGGGACCAATTCATTAAATATGTTAACGCTATTATTAATGAGTTGAGAGACTTCTTCAGTACAACTGAAGGAATATTACCTAGCCCCACAGAATTTGCATTTTTTAGCTTCCTTACTGTTTTAATTATGTCATATTGGTTAACTGGCCGAAATATCATATAGTTTTGAATTAAAGTCACTTGTCTAACCATAGTGTATGACATTTAAACATCCAAAAAAACAGTATCTGCCAAATGACCATCTCTTGCAGCTCCACAAATGTTCACTCTTATGTTAAAATCTTGTATGACCTTTTGGCATAACCGTAGCTCTATCTCACGAATTACTCAGATAATGTTATCCTTTAGTTCAGGAATCGATTGTGGATTGTTCTTCTAGACCTGACTTTTCACGAAACCGCAAGGAAAATTTCCAACGGTGTTAAATCACATGACCTTGGTGATGTTCAATTCACATCACCGTTTCTTGCAATAACTCTTTCAAGAAATTTTTCTCTCAATAAATGAATTGTTTCAGTAGCTGACAGAGGTGTTGCGCCATCCTGTTGGAGGCACATATCCTCCAGATCAATATTCACAGAACACCATTCACAGTTACAGCTTCAATATCAGAATTCTGAAGAAATATGGCTCAATTACAATTCCTGACCATAATGAACACCAAACTGTGATTTGTTCAGGATGTAAAGGTTTCTCATGAATCAATCGTCGGTTTTACTCAACCCAAATGAGGCAATTTTGTTTATTAACATAGCCTCTAATTTCAAAATAAGCTTCATCTGAAAAGATGATTTTTTAGAAAAAGAATCTGTTTGCTCTATGATGCAATTGAAAAATGACTTTTTGCATGATCTTTATGGCTTTAGTTCCTATTAGTTATTTGTACCATATGCCTTCAGAGCTAAATCCCTTTGTAAAATATGTTATTTTGGATTGTGAATTCACTGAGTCCAAATTGTTGTGAACTTCGACTAAAAATGGAAATGTCTGGTCGTCAGCTTCTTCTTCTATCTTCACTTCTGAAATGAGACTGGACCAATGCAAATTCACAACGCCATTTGTGTATTTCTCAAGAATTAAAAAGCCGCCCAAATTGAAAGGCCCGTTAGTAATAGTCCTCTCTTTTTAGAGAAAAAACTCACTACCTCTCATTTCCACCTCGTTCGGATTAAACATTAAACTAATTCAAAATTTCAATTTTATTTTCATTAAGCAACTTACAATAGAAATAACTACCCGATTTATTAATAGTCTTAATCAAGTACAATTTGTCCAAGTCTGCAAAATAAGAGATTGTCCCAGCTTTTACCTTATCATTTGAAGTGAATCTTCACCCAACAAGCCACGTCTCTAGTTTGAGAACAGGAAATAATCACGTAATGATGATTCTTCCCAATGATGATTTTGGCTTTAATCAGATAGTCTATGAGTATCATACGACGGGAAACCCAGAAAACTGTAACCTAGACTTCACCATATCCTTTTCTGTGATATTTTTGCTTAGTATGTCGCACTTTCATTTACCCCCACTCACTCTTAAGGTTCTTGATTTGTTTCTTTCCTGTAATGGTGAATCGATGTTTTATTCATTATTATAAAAACGTCGAAGAAATTCAATAGAATCACAATTATATAAGTTTGGACATGATAGAGAAATGTACACTAGAATGTGTCTGTGATCGAATGTTATGCGTCTGAAACTTCGCTGCACGCCATCTAACAAATCATACTAGGCAAATATCGTAGTAATTTGGTCCTGCTTACGCCATCTCTGCAACAGATCGAGAACTTTTAGAAAAGCTGTCAAATGTTACATGCAGCGGTACTTGTTGTGGTTAGTACTTGGATGGGTTCCATCTGAAGTGCAACGAGGCTTGAGTATTGCATTTCACCAGATTCAAAAGTATAAAATCCGACAAGAAATTCTTCCTCAGTCACACCAATTCGAGGCTAGGTAAGACCAGGTGCCTTCTGATAGGTATTCTACGCGCTACGTCGCTAGTGGAGATTGCAATCCAGCAGTGTTTTCAGTTCCCGGAATGACTGCTAAATTGAACTAAACCTGCGGGATACATGTAGGTATTTTACATTTTATGATATTCAATAAATAAAATGTTTATTTTGTCAATAATCAAACCAAGTTTAATAAAAAGTAGAGAAATCAACAAATAATAATACTCTAACAAAATTATTTTAGTGGTCCATTTTTGGTAATGTAAACAATTAAACTTTAACATGAAACGGTGCGCAATCATAAAACTGCGTGTACTACCGAAGCCCGGACTCCCTCACACCTGATTTTTATGTTGTGGCGCCACGTACGCATAGTAGGACATTTTTGGCGGGCTGTTTAAACCGTCGTCTTACATGCAGGATGAGAGGCATATCTCTATTAAGGTAATTTTGAAAAGGTCAAAACTCAATTGCGAATGAATATCACACTAAAAGGCCTTCCATTGCAAGAAGTAGAAGGCCTTATGCGTTCTATTTATCGGCTGACGTTCAGAATGATCAGAGAATACTTGAATTTAACACAATTTAACACAATCGATCATTAGATTTTGACAAATGAATTGGATATAATATGAGACGACAATGATTGGGTATTGAAAATGATCCTCATTTTCCGATTAATAATGATTCTCATTTTTATTACACTCTATTTTCTGTTAAATGATGGTGCATAAGAGTGTTCTGTGATTCCTGTGATCTTCAACAAAAAATTGCCACGAATCAAAATTAAGTTGCATGTGAATTGGACCAGTTGCACTTGTTATAATTTGTCTAATTACTTAGATCGAATATTTTCCTGATGATGCTAACATTGTTAGCGAAACGCGCTAATAAAGTTATTTGGTGTTTTGTAGTAAATCTATATGATTGTAATATTTCGAACACGATTACAGTGAATTGATCGACAAATTACTGTAACAAATAATAAATAAGACAGTGATATCTCAGAAAAAAAAGTTTCCTTCAATCTTGTCCATTATTGTCAGGCCTCTTTTTATTTTCAAACTATCAGCTAATAACCATAACAACAAAACAAATAGTCTAAAATGAAAGAAGCAACAATAAACAGTTTAAGTATTTTTCGTCGTTATCGATAAATTATTCGTAGAGCAACATACACTGGCGCTCGCCGCCCGCAACTTACCGCCCGCCCATCCGTTGCATATTTCATTGGGAACGTTGTAGAGGCGCCGTTTCTGATGCTGCTGCATATAAATTTTTTAAAACAAACATGACATTTTCTCGGAAAACACATGTTAAGACTGGCGAGAGACTCAAAGCCGCGATACGCGATATTTTTATTGCAATTGTACGGAGTGAGGGTGGATCAGGTGCAGCCCCCTACCGACGGAAATATTCATGGACCAGACGGTAGAAGAATATTGCAAGCCACCATTAGTATTTTTCTCGTATCAGTGGTTTTGTAATATGCATTTCGTAAAACAATAAATTTTGCCTAGAAAACATTTATTTCCTAGGTACCCCATATAAAGTATCATTACGTACCTAACTGGGGATCCTGGATAGGTTTCTGAATAGAATATTGTATAGTTTAATTTGATCATGATTGAAAAAGTTTCCAATTAAATAATATATCGATTATAGGGTTATGTGCAGCCTTTGTAGGCTTCAAGACTCCATTATAAACTTCTCAGAAAACAACTGAAGCAAATATACCAGGGAGTAACAAAAGTATTTGTTTTTTTTTCTGAGGTACATACTTATTCACTGTTTAAAAGATGTATGTCTGGATCTATTCCTCGAAATGTAGGACGTTGTTTTTGATAACCTCAACCTAACGTTGGGCTAGTAACTCCATTCCTCTTCGGTACCAGGATGAATGTTTGGAAGCGAAAAAACTCGATATAGCCAGTTTTTATTTTTTCTTCAATTCTGAATATTTTCCCTCGCAAAGCAGAATTAGGTCGGATCCGTATGCTGGGTGAGGGAGAAAAAGAAGAAGGAGAAACACACCACAATCCTCTGCACCGCTTCTCCCTGAAGCGAGTATACGGTGCCCCTCTTAATGCTTAATTTAAATGATTTTCTTTAACCCTCCGTTAACCCGTTAACCCTCCGTTACCGACATGGACTTATAGACTATTGTTACTAATATCGATCTCTGAAACTAATATTTCAAGAGGGGCGGAGTTGATTTTAAAATGTAAGTTGTTAAATCGCGCCTTAAAGTTTTTTAAGGAAACATTATTTTATACCAAGTCGACACATTTGATTCTCCATTTTTTATAAAACAAAAAATATTATGAAACTAAATGAAAGTGATATATTTTTAATAGAACACAAAAAAAATGCACAGAAAAATCTAAAGTCTCTCTTTTTCATATAATACTGCAAATACCAACTGAACAAAGTACAGACTACAGAAAACAATTTTGTTCAAACAAAAATGTACTTCCCGCAATGATACAGTGACCCAATGAATTTTATGCAAGGTTTAGTCGTCACCTGCACTACTGCATTCTTTACATATAGGTATCAAATGTTCTAGACACATACATTTGAAGCACCTGTAACAACTGAGTCTAATTTTTCTGTTTTTTCTACTGTCACACTAACCGCATCTATCATATATATATTTGCTGGGCAACTTATTTTCATTTTCAACCCCACATATTTCTACTAGTCTAAGACGAATCGGGATATTGTCTGAGAGACTTTGTCTCCTTATGTGTTCATTTACTAGGTCCAATCCAAGCTATTCTAAAAAAAACTTATCTGGGAATGACCTGATTCATTTTTTATTGCCTTTGTAAAGAATATATGAATTTATGCCTGCTACATTCATTGCACAATAAAACAAAACCAACGACCCATAACTCTAGCAACCCATAAGCCAACGACCCATAACTCCGGCGCAGTTGTAGATTTCACTACATTTGTTGCGTCAACGCCACCTTTGGTTTTATTATAATCGATAATAATTTTTGGTTTGCCACTCACTAGAATTTATTCCTTATTTTTCCTAAGTGTTCCAACTATGGTCAGACCGTGATCATTCAGAAGTTTATTTGCCAATTCTATGCTTGTAAAAAAATTATCCATGGTCACAGTTCACTTTGTTCCCCACATTGGTTGACATAATCGTGGAACTAATGCCATATTGATATATCCAATTGATAAGGACCATCGAGCTGTTTCCCTACGTAAACTTCCATATGTGGGAGTGACATAAAACATTTTGGCATCAACTAAGGCATAAACTTTGTTATCATATCTACGAGGCTTATTTGACATTTAAACCCTAAAACTGCCTTTACCCCGCAAAGCTTGAAGCATTTCATCTACTATTGCAAAGTAAGACATTGAATAGTAGTTTGGTAAAGTGGCAGTAGACCTCTCAAACAATGCTCGTATAGCAGCCATTTTAACAAATTTTACTCGATCCTCCCGTGTTGATTTATCATCGAAACGTATATTTCGCAGAAGAAAACGAAATCTCTCCCAAAACATGATGAGGTGATATATCTCTATGGACATTTCGTTTGTTCTAAACAAATCATTGGCATTTTGATGGTTATTTTTGTTGCCGCAGCGACATATTATAATCCAAAGAGAGCTGTAACTTCAATTACATCAGTTTTCTTAGCAGTTCTGTAAGCCGGGTCCTAATTCATCGTTTTTATATATTTATTCGTATGCTGTACTATACTTTCCAACATACTATCAATAAAAAACTCCAAATTTCTAATTGTTTTTCTATCTGACGAACAATTCCTTTGAGTTCTGGTACTTCCTTTATAAGATGAGCGCGAGTGCAAACACCTCTTTAAGACGTTGCATTTTTTCTGCACCTAGTAATTCCGTCTTTTCCGATAAAACACGGAGCCTAGGTTCATCTGTTACAATGTTCCTGTCCTCAAATTTCGGCATTATCGTCGATATCTGAAACGGTTTCTACTTCATCAGATAATCGTAGGAGCCTCTCATGTTCGTTCTCATAATACCCACTGGACATTTTACTAATTATGTAAATGTATTAATTCAGCCGGCCATGGTGGTCTGGTGGGTTAGTCGCCTGCCTGTCAATCCAAAGGTAGCTGGTTCGATTCCAGCGCTTGGATGGATGTTTTTCTTTAACTCTTCTGTCTGTCTTACGTTCTACCCCACACACACACACTTATATACACTCACATACACACACGCCCACAAATATCCACACCTAAATGTCTGTGATTGTTTTTAGGCAAGAATGTAAAATCCGACAACGAATTACCCCTCAGTCACGCCAGTTAAAGGTTGAGTAAGGCCGAATGCCTTCTGAGAAGTGTTCTAAGTTGGTCACTCGCCAGTTGGTAGGCTTCCTGATAGACTTGGGTAGGCACATAACCAAGGGTTGACAACCTGAGGGGATGCTGGCCTGGGTTTGTCGGTGGGTTTTTCCGTGGTTCGGAACCCATGCCTCGGTCTTACGGACTCGATAAGGGTGTTCCACTAGTGAACGCTGTTAACACACTATGTATAAAAACTCTACACAGGAAGATTCCTAAACACGTTGCGCTTGCATTTAACCTGCTCGATATTTATCGATAAAATTCGTTTTGATCGGTCTCTGACATCGTTACGTTAGTAGCGGAGGGTTAACAGTAAATGCATTTTGAACGAAGTTAGAGTAAAAATTTAAAACTTCTTCTTTTTCTTAGGACGGTCTTTATTAAAGACTCAAAAAAATACAATAGAGAAAAATATATATTTTGTTCCAGCACAGTAAACTAATCTTGCATCATCTTTACATTAAATGCAATCGTCTGCGTACCTCCGCCAAGAAGCAGCCAGAGGCGGGTACCAGCAGTCGGATCGTAGTTCAGGAGGTACCTTACCCTTCTGAAGTGCCTCTTGAACAGATATTGTCAAAGGTGGTGAAGCCAACCTTCGCAACCATACAAAAGGCCATGGGTTATTTATAACTGCGAGCATCATGAGCATTGACGTTTTTGCCAGGAAACGCCAATGTTCACTATCTAATGAGTATATGACACAATAAGATAAGTACAAAATAAACGATAAAATATTGACTAAAACTAATATCTGAACTAGAGAGGAATTATTTGTAAGTAAACTAAAATGTCAATTTGGAAACGGCCAGGTTAATCTAGTCTCTCCGCTACAAACTCTCCCAGCAGACCAATAATGTTTTCTTGTATTAATTTCCGAAGCAACGCACGCGGCTCGAGAGGACAATCCAGACTCACACTTCACTCTAGTTCTCTTCGTGCTTGCTTGAATACACCACATTGAGAGATTCGACGTGTCGGATCGTCCTGTTCTTCGCTGTTACAGTTCTGGCGTCTTGATACTCCTAATTTTCCTATTCTTTTGAACTGGTATCTAAACCAGCCATGTCCCGTTAACATTTGCGTAGTCTTCCTATCCAGCACGGAGGTCCAGTTTTACTGCGCTATTGTACTTTACGGTCTCCTAGGCATCTTGTCATTTGGTTAAAGTCCTCTCTTGCAATTTAGTGTTAATAACCTACTTTGAGAAAGTGGACTCTCCTGGAATGATCCGCCCATATCTGTCTACCAGTGCGCCCCTTCTGTAAATTCTCATGTCAAGTTGTTCATGTGATAACTCCTCTTTGAGAGCGAAATTAGAGTATTATAGATGCTACGATTAAGATTAAGAGAACTACTCCTGCTTATGTATGCCAGAGGGACAACCACCCCATAAAAGATTGCACGCAAGGATTCGACAGGGTATACACCATGCCTACAGCATGGTGTATAACATACAGCATGGTGTATGAGAGAGACGTTCAAAGACCAATGCATTAATTTTTGGAGTGGTTAGATGTGAAGTGTGGTCTTGCATCGTCTTGCTGCATCAAATCCAAGCCTCTCAAATGCCGGTTAACAGTAGTGTTGGTTATTTCTAATTCCTGAAAGTTTCGTTAGTAGCTCTTCTAGGATCTGCCGCCATAGGTGCTCGTTAAAAGTCGGCATTGAGAAACGGTAAGCGACCTGATCTTCCCCCATCGTCACGATTCATATAATAAGTCTTCATCCCGGGTCTTTTTTAACCCAGAGCTAAACGGTGTTGATTGATACGGCACATTTCCCCTCTACTTCGTAAATCTCACGAGCGGTGTCAGTTGCTTTATTTTAAAAAGGGCTTCAAATCAACTGAAAGCTGCTCGTGAGATTTGCGAAGTAGAGGGGAAGCATGCCGCATCAATCCACACCGCTCAGTTCTGGTTCAAAATGCTCTTAAAATTACGCCACATATTTCGTGGTATATTTCGTTTCCATATAATCGTCTATCGTGAATATTTCGCAATTTAGTGCTGAAGAAGAAATATTTATTTGTGTAGGCAACAAGTTAAAATCGGATAAAACCTCTGAGGGGTGAAATATAATTCTTTATTTATCAAAAAAAAGGAAAAAAAAACGCAAAAACTTTTATTACATTCTGATAATGCATATGCCCAAAAGTACAATAAGATACAGTTTCTCAATGATTTGATTGTTGGTAGTATGAAATTGTTTTTATGTAGATTGATGAATTTAACGTGGTCGTATAAGCGTTTTTGATAAGGAACACAATGCCAAAAGAGGTTCTACTATTCTACAAGAGAAGAATGGGCGAAAAAAATACTGATATGTTATTAAATGGTCGGAAAATTAAGTTAAATGACATTACTGTCATTATAACAGGTGTCCAGAAATGTCGTTCATATGTAATTACTTGTTTGGTCCCAGATGGCGTAGAACGCGTTAGTCGTGTTAACTTTATATCGTAGCTTGGTTCTAGGAAAATTAGTTGCCATGGAGTGTGTCTTATTCATTCATGTTCGCGCGTATTATCAAAACAACAATTCGTTTATTACATCTTTATAGGGCCGAGCATAATTTACACGACATAAACGAGGCATCAAGGGTTAATTTAATAAAGAAATGGATTAATAAATTTGAAACAACAAGATCAACTCCCAATATACCATCTACGGATTGTTCAAGGTTAAGCAGAGGTATAAACAACATTGAACGTGTGCGTGAGTTGGTTAGAGAAAATTCATCCCAATTCGTACGGAAGCGAAGTAGAAATCTTCACTGCATGTCATTTAAAAAAAAAGATCATCGTCTTCATCCCTATAAAATTCAAAATCTGCAAGAAATGAAAGAAGCTAATTTTATTACAGGCTTGACATTTGCCAATGAAATATTGGAAAGATTTAACAACTATGACAATGTTTTCTTTAGTGACGAGGTTAACTTTCGTTTAAACGTCCTTGTAAACAAACAAAATTACAGGTACCGGGCGGAGGAAAATCCCATGGAAAAACACGAAAAACCATTACATTAGCCCAAAAGTTGTTGTATGGGCTGCAATATCAGCTAGTGATATAATTAGCCCATACTTACCATACTACAAGCAGTCAATGATAATTCATTGGTATCGTGAGATGATACGAGATTTTTCCACCAATCACTGTAAGAATTTGAAGGATATAACGAGGACAGTTGGTTTTAGCAAGACGGCGCTGCGTGTCATACCCCACGTGATTCATTGAAGGCTTTTTGGAGGCACGTGATTCTTTGGAGGCTTTTTGGAGGTACGTGATTCTTTGGGGGCTTTTTGGAGGCACGTGATTCTTTGGAGGCTCTACAGGAATTATTCCGAGGAATAGTGATATCCCATAAAGGTGACATAAATTGCCTTTCAAGAGGTCCAGATTTAACACCACTTGATTTTTTTTGTAGGGTTATGTGAAAAGCAAAATTTTTTAAAATAAACCACGTTCCATATTGCAACTAAACGAGAATATTGTTCATGAGATCTACTCGATATCCAGACATATGTACGACAGGGTGATAGCACATTTTCGATCATGCCTTTGAAAAATGCCAGCGCCGCGAAGGCCGTCATCTCGACAGTATTATTTTTTTAAATATATTTTCAAACACTGTACTATCATGTTATAATAATAAAATTGTTATACCTTAAATCGACTTCTATTAATTATACCTATAAAAATGGACAACAATATTGGACACCGTGTATAAGTGCAACTGAAATAACTTTCGTAAACGATTCAACGATTGTCAACGATTCTTCACACCATTTAAAGAAAAAAAGTTGAAGGAGCAAGAGTTAAAAAACTAGGGGTTATATAAGAATAATCACTTTAAACAAATATATATAAAAACATATTTGACAAATAACAATTAGTAATTATTTAAATAAACTGCAACTTCAAATAAACTAATAAACATTATAAAAATATTTTTTAAATTAAGGATTACGTCTTTCATCAGCCAAAATAAAAATGACAACGTCGTATTGACTAATTGAGATGATCCCTACGACAAAGCGTGTTGGCTACTAACATTATTTCAGTGTTTGTCAGTGTGTGTATTTAAATTCCATTTAATACCAAAATTGTAATATGTTATGCAAATTTTACAGATTATCTACAGAGAAGCTGCCGTCAACCAGATTATAAATATACCAGGACTTTGTCAACGTGTTTGGGAAAATAAGTTAGAACGGTGGTAGACTTGCATGGACTTAAAGGTTGGGCATTTTAAACATGTAATTTAATAAGACATTTAATAAGACATTTAATCAAGTGTTTCCTAATGAGACTTAAATCGTTTAAAACGTATTACGATTTGAAAAATTAGTGCTGATAATTTCAACTTTAATAAAAGAAGAAACAGAAGAAGAATAATGTGGCCAGCAAGAAACAATCACGTTTGACGATTTTTTTTTTGAAATAATCGCTAATACTAAACTTGAAGAGATTTACCACTAAACACCAAATCACTTTTTTTGAACTGCTCGACGCACGTTTTGCTAACCATGTTTGCATCATCAGGAAATGATTTAATCCAATTCTAAAACTAAACTATGTACTATTTATATGAAAAACCCTACCTAACGAAGCGTTTAAAAATCTTGAACCGTAAAGTTTACTAAGCGTTACATTAATAATTGAAAAAGTTGACTGTACGGGATAGGCCTTTTATCTGGGTTCATGATTTTCTTAAATTTTTCTATTTGAATGCTTTCATATGCATCCAAAGTTCTATTATTATTAACACTTTTAATTAGTATTAAAATTATGTTGGGCAACACAAGATTTTTTCTTTCTCCCATATATAATGTGAGCAATATGTTCTTTACATCTTGTCAATATGGATCTTTTCGTTTGCCCAATATACTCTCGATCACAGTCTTGACAACTAATTTCGTAAATCCCCGACTTTTCAGGTTGCTCTACTTTTTCCTTTGGATTACCCAGAACTTCTCTTAATTTATTTTATGGTTTGTACACAACCTTAATGTCCACTTTTTCAAAATTTTGTCTAGCCCTCTTGTTAATTCGGCATCAAATGATATTACCATGAATTTCTTTGTGTTCTGATCCTTGTGAAAAGTCGAAGATTCTTTCAATAATTTTCTGAACTTATGTTTTCTAATTAATTTATCTACAATGTTCTTATTATAACCTTTCACTTCAGATACCTCCCTAATTAATTTTAATTCTTTGTTATAATTATCTTTATTTAAAGAAAAATTAATTAATCTATTTACCATAAAATTTTAACTAACCATCTTATTTTGGAAGCTATGATTTGAATGGTTGTTCGAGTTAAACGATTTTAATAACAAGATTGTTTCTGAGTACATCTCCTTAACAAGATTATATATGAAGCAAAATTGTTTTCAGCTTAATAACAGGTTTTATGAACAACAAGAAGGAACAGCAATGGGCAATGCTCTGTCACCGTTCTTAGCCAACTTATTTATGAGCAAATTTGAAACCGAGGCAAAATATAAATTCAGTTACTTTCCGAAGGTATGGTTTATATATGTGGATGACGTTTTTGTCATTTTCGATTCGAAAAATGAAAATTTAGATGATTTTATTAAGAACTTAAATAGTAAATCCCAAAATATAATATTCACGCATGAACTCGAAAACAACGATAGTTTACCATTTCTGGATGTTTTAGTCAGTAGGAACAATAAAAATAGATTAGATTTTGATATTTTCGGAAAAACACCACCACTTCGAGATACATTCCTAACGATTCAAATCATAGCTTCCAAAATAAGATGGTTAGTTTAAATTTTGTGGTAAATAGATTAATTAATTTTCCCTTAAATAAAGATAATTATAACAAAAAATTTAAAATAATTGGGGAGGTATCTGAAGTGAATGGTTATAATAAGAACATTGTAGATAAATTAATTAGAAAACATAAGTTCAGAAAATTATTAAAATAATCTTCGACTTTTTAAAAGGATCAGAACACAAAGAAATTCATGGTAATACCATTTGATGCTGAATTAACAAGAGGGCTAGACAAAATTTTAAAAAAGTGGACATTAAGGTTGTGTACAAACCATAAAATAAATTATGAAAAGTTCTGGGTACTCCAAAGGATAAAGTAGAGCAACATGAAAAGTCGGGGATTTATAAAATTAGTTGTCAAGACTCTGATCGAAGGTATATTTAGCAAACAAAAAGATCCATATTGACAAGATATAAAGAACATATTGCACACATTAGATATGGGATTAGATATGTGGCCCAAAAAAAAAGCATTCAAATAGACTTCAAATGTAAAAAAATCATGAACCGAGATAAAGGACCTATCCCGTTCAGTCAACGTTTTCAATTATTAATGTAAGGCTTAGTAAACTTCACGGTTCAATATTTTTACACGCTTCGTTATGTAGTATTTTTCATATAAATAGTACATAGTTTAGTTTTAAAATTAGATTAAATCATCTCCTGATGATGCTAACACGGTTAGCGCATCGTGCATCGAGCAGTTTAAAAAAAGTGATTTGGTGTTTAGTGGTAAATCTCTTCAAGTTTAGTGTTTCACGTCAAAGGTTCCAATAGAAGAATTGATAATCGCTAATACCCAAGTCAACAATGGTTAATTTGAATTGCTTCCTCAACCACCGTATTCTCCAGATCTGACTTCTGGCTGCTATTTCCTACGTCTAGAATTAAAAAGATGATTGCAGGGAAAGATATTTATTTCAAATGTAGAAGTTTTAATACAAACAAACATATATTTTTAAGAGTTTGATAGAATAACAACAAAAAAGTATAGAAAGATTGAAAAGTCCTTTAATGATGTATATCGAGATAAAAGCATAACAATAAGTATATCGAGATAAAAGCATAATAATAATAATAACATTATATCAAAGAATTAAAAGAAATGGAGAAAATAGGGTTTACTTTAATTACTAAGAACTTTTAAAACAACATTTAGAAAGTGTCTGAAATTCTAATAATGGGAAATTGTAATGTTTGCCAACGCCACCACCATCAATAAGGAAAATGCGTCCGAAGTTGGCCTGACTGCGTGATCGCATTCAACATTACAGGAGAAGTTGTTTCCAATTATTCCCGTAAAAACAATAGGGTTTCAATTTGTATTTTGAGTCACGTCCGTGACATGGGCCTCCGGCTTCCATTTAATTGAAAAAAAAGAAAGGAGCAACGGCTCCGTTGGGAACAACGTGTCCATTTGGTCCGCTTCACGGCTATTGCTTCAGAACAGGTTTTTAGCTCATTGGCGTCGTAACAGATTTTTTCCAAAAAAAAAATAACAATAAAATAAAATATATGTCATGCAATATATTTGATAAAATATATGTTGAGTAAAACCACACCACTTTAGATTATTAGATCTAGTAAAAAAATTATTTGAAAAACTGAAACTGATATGTAGAAATTTATACAGTTAGCTATAATTGATGTAAAATGTTTAAAACATTATATGTAAATGTACTTAACCACTAACATGTAAGTGTACTTAAACAACACAGCTACATTTTTATAAACAGGTATAATAAGGTAAGGTATTTTTCATTAATCCGCATACAATAAAACGCGAAATTAATTTATCCAATATATATAGAGACAAAAAAGTTTCCTCATTTTATAATAAATTAAAATATTATCTTTTTGATTTAAATTTGCTTTAATTTTTTTTCTCCAAATTAGCTAAAATTTCGGAAGTTAACGATGAAGTATTAACATTCGAGATGCTCCTTCCAAGAGCACAATTTGCAAATTAGTAGCTAAAGGAAACTGGATCTATGTATGCCTTTAAGTCAAGGCAGACCACAAACGAAAGATTAGCTAAAAACATTCAACATGTAAGGGAAAGTGTCCGGGAAGGTCCAGGAACATCAACTCGACGATGCTTTACATAACTGTGAATAAAATAAGGGTATTTACAGAATATTTTAAAACCAGATCTCCACATTCCCCCATACAAACTCCAGCTACACCATCATTATTTCCAGCTGTTATTAGAATTCAGTGTCCACACAAAAATTATTGGAACTTTCTAATAATGAAGGAGTGTCACAGATATGTCTTTAAAAAAAATTATTGGCCTCACTTACGAGACGCTGATATTTATCGATCTCAGCAAGATGGTGCAACAGCCATAATACAAGAGTTTCAGTAGTCCTCTTAAAGCAGTAGTTTCATATTTGATTAATTTAAATAAAAAATCTCCAGATCTCGCTACATCTGGCCTTTCTTTGGTGTCACCTCATAAAGAGAATTCACATTAATAAGCGCCAAAAACTAAATCATCTCAAAAACAATATTCGCCCAGAAACAAAGAAAATATGTTGAGAAATGCTAACGAAAGTGACGGAAAATGTTGGAAAAAGCAAAATGAACTTTGAGAAATGAGATGAGAAAGACTCCGGAAACTAAATTTTATTTACACGTTTGATAATAAATCTTTGCTATTTCAATTTCTGGATCCAATTTATTACTATTGATTGAAGATTGTTTTTGTGCTTCTTTTCTTTTTTCTATGTTTGAGTTACTATCAAAATATAAAAAATCAGTGCTTCAGTCCTAACTCATATATAGAAAAAAGAACAAAAAAATCATCAATAATAAATATTTGCTTAAATTTTCCTATGCTTTTTTTATTTTTATATCGAGAACCTTGGGCCATACTTATATAACATGAACTAACCCCGAAGTGGTAAATGTAATGAAGTAGTAGGAAGTTTTTTTGGAAACCTTGGCTTGCCTACTTGCCCACTTTAAATAACATAAACTTAATTTGTTTCTGGCCTTAAGCCGTCATCAGTTGAGCTCAAGCTGAACGCCTGGAGTACGGATGAAGGAGCGACTAAAGCCATGAATATATAAACTGGCTATTCCGAATGATAGCAATGAACTGCAGCCCATGGCAACCTGCTCATGGCAATCAACCAATGACATGCAGCTTATGGCATGGTAAACGTGGGCAACACTCAGACTATACGAGACCGTTCGTGGCCCGACTAACCATGGGTAAATACCAGATTTGTATGAAAAGTAGGTTCGACGAGCCACGAACGCTCTCGCACAGTCTGATTGTTGCAGCCACCATTCGACATTGCCAATTTATATGGTCATGGCTTTAGTCGTTCCTTCATTCGCTCTCCATCCGTTCCTGCATCCGCTCTCCTAACCTTTGCTCGTACCATTCCATGATGACTTTCAACATTAAAACGGTTAAGGATAGTACAATTGCAAATTCTTGTTTTATCGTTCGATATGATGTAGTCAATTCCACTTGTGAATTCAGATGGACGTCTCCATGTCCATTTCCTGCTGATTTTCTTCTTATAAAACCAGGTCATAATATACAGTTCTTGTCCTTCAGCAAAATCAACCATTATATCACCTCTATTATCCCTCTCACCACTTCTATATGGGCCAGTTGCAGTTCCACTAGTTGTTGCTTTTCCAATTCTAGCATTAAAATCACCCATCAGGATTTTGTACCTGCACTTCTCATTGTTTAGAAGCTGGGCCACATCATCATAAAATACCTCAATTTCCTTCGACGATTTGGAATAAGCTTGGACGATTTAAAGCTTAAACTTTTTATTCAGCTGAGTGAAGCATTGGGCTAGTCGGTCAGATGTACTTTCAAATTTTACGACAGTGTCCTTCAACTTTCTGTTAATGAGGAATCCAATTCCACCAGATCGTCCATTATCCGTACCCCGAGTGTAGAGTACGTGACAAGTTGTTTCCAGTTTGATAGGCTCTTCCCCCTTTCTTCGTGTTTCACATAGCCCTATGATGTCCCAATGTATGTTGTCAAGGTCGATCAACAGTTCTTCTACTTGTTCATACGTTTTCATTGTCCGAATATTAAAGGATGCAATGAAAACACGGTGGTTTTTTGCACCCGCTGTCTTGGGGCAGGTCTTCCTGCGTCCGGGAAATGAAGTCCGTATTTGAAATATATATATATATATATATATATATATATATATATATATATATATATATATATATATATATATATATATATATATATATATATATATATATATATATGTATATATAATTTTGAAATAACGTTCATATTGTTTATTGTAGATAAACCAAGGTTTCCAAAAAAACTTCCTGCCTCTTCAGTCCATTTACACTTTGGGATTACTTCATATTACCTAAGTAGGCTCAAGGTTCCTGGTTTAAAAATGTAACAAAAATATAGAAATATATAAGTAAATATTTATTATTGCTAATTGTCTTTTTTTGTTCCTTCTTCTTGTTTGAGTTAGGGTCAAAGCACTGATTTTCGATATTTTGATCCTAACAATAATAAGCTATTAAAATATTGAAACGCCATCATAAAATACTTTTATCATTTTACCCATGTTCATGCAAAATTAATAATGAATGAATCGAATATCCATTTCTGGGTAGGAAAGAATTCCCGCCACATTCATCAAATTCCATTACATCCAGTTAAAGTTATCGTATGGCGCGGTATTTATGCTCAAAACATCATTGGACACAAAAAAGGACACAAAGTTCCATTGCTTCTAATGCTGATAAAATTTTAAAATATGAATTAATACAAAATTTAAAGAGGATATAAACATAATATAGAAAAATACTGTCTAGTTTCTTTTAAAAGTTATAAATAATTAAAATTGTCATGTGATACTTGCCCCACCCTGTATATTGAAAACCCCTGAAAACAAAATATCTGAAAAATCAAATGGATTAATTTTATGGTGTCCAACGCCACTGCCAAAAATACACAACAACGACATTAGCGAAAATTTCCCATGTGACTTCGTTGCTAAAATTGTGTACGCATTTTATGTCCATTCCGATTGCCGATGGAGCTTGCCGACATTCATTCCGTTAATGCGCCTCATCCGAGACTTGCCCCCACCCTTCGGTGGCTGCCGAAGACCAGCACGCTTTGGTCTCCCGTTCGATTGCAAAGTGACACCGCTTGTTGGGTATACACCATTTGGCCGGGTTCCGAGCGGGCGAGTGAATATGAAAAGCTGGCGTCATTAAACGAATTTCCCCTGTGGTTGGTCCGTCACGTCAGGTCAGGTCTTTTTTTATCTATCTATATTTTGTTACCGTTATTTTCCAGATAAATTGTATTAGCTGGTTCATAGAAAATGAATAAAAGTTGGCATTGTGTAATGGTAAATAATTGATCCAGATTTTCCAAAATACTTTTCATTTAGGCTTCCAGTTTGATAGATTATTAAAAAAGTGGCGTGATCATTAAAAGTTTGATCTTCTGCAGATCCTATTTTAGCTTCAAAACTTGGTATTATATATGATCCTACAGTGACTATCATCTGAAACATCAGTTGTAGACAAGATATCGTTCGAAAAACAACAGGCAGTGAAACCTTTCCACTGCCTGATTATAGCAATTCCGAAATAGATATTTTGATGTATTTTGGTAGGTATTTTGGCTTATACGGTGTAGAACGTCCGAGACCCCAAAAAAAGGTAGAAAATGAAAAATTGGTCTCCTGGAGGAAAATTCTTGTTGTACATTGTTAGAACTTGGAATTCGAAGTAACACCGCACCTAAATGTTTTGACAAGCTAGGGAAAGTTTAAAAGGAGAGTCGTTGTGTCCAGTATCATTTCTCTGCTTTCTAGATTCAAGAAAAATGAGTTTCTGCAAAAGATTGAGACAAAAAGTGTATCATCTACCATTATTTCAAATGGCGAAAATCATGGTTAATCCTGGTGACCCATCAACCGGTACCGCAAAACTAAATATCTACACCCAGAAAGTGTTGCTGTGTATATGGAGTGATCAACTGGACGTCGTTCATGATGAGTTGCTCTAATCTGTTTAAGCGGTCAGTGCTGACCATTATCAGCAGCCACTGGTTGATGTCAGTGATGCTCTGGAGAAAAAAATGCCTTATACTGATAAGGAAAGATAGAAAGTTATTTTGCTTCAGGTCTACGCGCCACCACATAAAGAAAAAATAACTCTGGAAACGATCAACCGTTGGGGAAATTTTATCGAAGCCGTCATATTCTTCCGACTTGGTCCTTTTGTATTTTTATCTGCTCCCATCATCTGGTTAATAGCCACTTCATATCTGTGGGGAGAGTTTGATAAAGGCCGCAATGACTACATCACATCAAAACCACTAAACCACTTTTTGGATATGAGTTTCGACAGTTACCTGACAGGAGGTTAAAGTTTCTAGAAAGTGAGGGAGATTACCTCGAAGATAAATTTTGTTTTACTACATTTATAAATAGGTCTTAAAAGTAGGTAAAATAGACTGAGAACCGAGTTGAGAGGCTAATAACACAGCTCGACATGACATTCGTAACATTGACGAGAACGCTCTTTTTGCTTTTCATTTAGGTAGTTAATAAAAAAAATCAAAGAAGTGGCTTAGCACGTCCCATTTTCAAGAGTCGCTTCTCCTTTATATCATGGGATAATTGAAATTATTTGTACCTGATTTTCGATTGAACAATGTAGGTAAATTATCACAAGACTGTAGAGGGGCTATTTCTCTAGTATTGTAGGAACCTTTAAGGGCAGTTTTATTCTTTTCTATAGTTTAGTTTGTTTCTGCCTTGTTTACAGTACTGTAAAATATTTAAGTTGATTTTATTTAAAATGGCAAGTTGTAATCGTCGATTTTGCAAAAATCCAGCGGACTAGTTTTGTTATATATGTGTTATTTTGTTACATACATAAACTTTGAAACACGGTAGTGATACATTGGTGGGAAGAACATTGGAGTTAATGAAAAGAATTTGGGAAGAAGAAAATATACCAAAAAAATGGTATAAAACGCTGATAATACCCCTTTACAAAAAAGAGGCTAATGATGAGTGCAATAACTACCCAGGAATGACTTACAAAGTGATAGCAAAGATGATTAAAGATCGACTAGGTAAAGACCATAACGAACAAGTAGAGGAATACCAAGGAGGTTTCAGGGCAGGAAGATCAACAATCAACCAGATATTCATTATGAAACGGCTCCAACAAAATACTTATGAACAAAATTTGAACTTACATTTCTGTTCATAGATTATCGGCAGGCATATAACCCCATTAGCAGGAAAAAGGCGTCCCAAGGAATGGGACATTTGGGAGTCCTGAAAAAGTCGAGGAATTTGTTGGAGATGACTGTCAGGAGAAAATAAAGTTATAGTCGATGGAGTAATGTGTGAGGTTCTGTCACAGTTCTGTTCAATCTAGCGCAGGGAGTGATTCTGAGGGAAAGTGGCATTAATACCAATGGGTTAATATATGGTAGCAGACACCAATATTTAGTCTATGCCGACGATATTGTATTAATAGCGAGACCCAAGGAAGAAATAGTAAGAGTATTCAAAATATTGGAACGAATGGTAAGAGAATATGGACTAACAATTATCGAGAACAAAACCAAATATATCGTAATGAAAGATACTACCAGAGGACTGACCTCTAATTTAGTCATTGATTGTGCACAAAATAAGAAGGATACTATAAACAAAGTTGAACAAACTGAATATCTAGGAGCAATGGGAGTAACCTAGGACTATCATCTTTGTTAGGCGAAATTTTGTAGCATTCGTAAAAAATAGTGATTTTCATTACTATGTCACACGAGGCTCTGATGAACTTGTTTTACCAATACATTCATGTAAGATAGTTGAACATAATGCTTACTATAGGGGTGTGAAGCTGTATAATAAGTTGCCACAACGATTTAAGCATGTTCAGAATGACAACAAATTTAAAAAATTAGTCCGCGAATTTCTTATAAGTCAAAGTTTTTATAGTTTAGAAGAATATATGTCGTATCAATAATTAGATTAAATGCTTATTTATGTATACAATGTTTATTTGTGCAAGATCACCATTTCATGTATTATTTCTGAGGTTATGTCACTGAACATTCTGTCAATTCTGTCAATTCTGTCAATCCGACTTAATCATGGATATTTTTATTGTTGTGGGGATTGAATAAATACTTTATTAAATTATTCAATTATTAAATTATATGCCTTATCAAGAATAAAATATTTATATGTAGGTTTAAATGTTATATATTCTTTGTATGCACAGAAGTGTGGCAATGTGCATACTCTTGTTTTGACTTGATCCATGCATATTAGTATTGTCTTGAGGATTCAATAAATCATTATTATCATTATTATTAATACTGGCATATAAAGAAGTTGAAGAGAAAGAAATAGAGAAACGACTAGCAAAGCTGCAGGAATGTTTTCAAAAATTTTAAGGGTAAAGAATATAACAAGAGTAGTAAAAATAAGAGTGTACCAAACAATACTAAAGCACACGGTTATCTATGCGTGCGAGATATGGACAACGGTGAAGAAACAAAAAAGTTAGCTGGAAGTTTGGAAACGTAAAATATTAAGGATGATTTTTGGAAAAATTAAAGTTCAGAACGAACTTAGTAGAAGAACTAATAGAGAAATAGAAGAACTGTACAAAAAATCAAAAATGATTCAGGTGCTGAGACCGCAGAGAGGTAAATGACTGGGGCACACAGAGCGGATGCCGGGCGAGAGATGAGTTAAAGGAATACTGATAAGAGGCGAAGGCGGAAAGAGAAGAAGTGGGCAACCGAGGAAGAAATGGCTGGATAAGGTGAAGAATAATTTGAGGAAAGTAAGAGTCAGGTATTGGAAGAATGATGTTTTGAACCGCAAAAAGATCGAAAAGGATAGTGAAAGAACTCTAAACCAAGGGCCACTAGGCCTGTAGAGCTGAACATTATTATATTATTTTTGTATAAATACCTTCTTGCCTCTTCTGCTATCCTTTCCCACTCCATTTGATATATTTTTATTTTCGTACTCCTCAATATCGGTTTTGTTTTTAACATGTTCCGTAGAGCAAAAATACTGCTGTTTCCTGCCGTTATTCCTGTTGCAACATCTTTTGATACCTCCTTGTTCGTCGTAATTACTGAGCTGAGATATTTAAAACTATTAACATTTTCAAACTGTCTTCCATTTATTACTCGATCAATATCCACGACTTGTTCTTTTCCTTATTTTGTCAACCTCATGTATTTAGTTTTTGTTGAGTTTATTCTTATACCATTTAATGATGTGACACCGCCTTCTCAAACTATCCAAACATCTGTTCTAATTCTTCATTCTTTCTACACATCATGTCAATATCATCTGTATAAGCTAAGATATGGTAATGCCTAGTTTAAATTAGTCTCTTAGTATACATTCCTTACTACTCTCTTATTATTTCTAGGATGAAATTGGAGAGAGTAGTCGACACTGGATCACCTTGTCTTAGTCCTTCTGTAAAGTAGAATTCTACTAAGCTCTGGTTTTGAATCGTTACTTTAGCTTTAGTATTGTTTAAACACACCCTTGTTAAGTTAATGAGTTTCTATGTTATTTTTAGCTCTTTCATCCCTATGTATAACTCTCTTCTAATTACCAACTCGTACGCTTGCTCAAAGTCTATGAATAAGTGGTATAGGTCAGTATTATATTTATAGTAATTATCTAGTATTTGTCTGAAAAAAAGTTCTGAACCATTATTGATAGTCCTCTTCTGAATCCTACTTGATGTTGCTCTACATTTCTTTCAATTTGTTAATCGAGTAGCGGGCGTTGGGGCGATTAAAAATTAAAATGTCAAAATGTAGTAGAACGTCTGTCGACCCATCACACCAAATAATGCGGATAAAAATTCCATTCTCTCGCAACAATTTTTACATCTTTGGTCGGACGTTTATCTCCAGCGACCGTATGCCACCGTCATTTTATCTCGTCGTTGACGTTGCATGTTTTGTTGGTTGCCAGAATCCGGGTGTTTAACTGATGCTATTTGGATGTAAATTCCCTGCGACCAAGCGAATCGGTAATTCGTTTTAAACGCTGATTTGACAGGTACTGAGCGTTTGATATGTCTCGCGTCGCGTATTTCGTTCGCCACGTGAATACTTATTTTGCTTAGGGATTTACTACACTGAATAGTACTTTTTAAATAAAAATAATTAATTTTTAATTGTAAACATGAAAGGGTCTGATTTAAAACAGTTAACAATGACTAATTTAAGTTTGGAGAAACAAGGTTAATTAAAAACTAATGGTCGTCCCACGCCCGTGTTGAAGTTGAGTTTAGTTCGAAAAGAATGTAAAATAGCACACGAGCCGCCACTGATATAATCCCCCAGTATTTTGCTAAATATTTTGTAAGTCGCATTTAATAGAGATATTCCTCTCTAGTTTTTACAGTCTGACTTGCATTATTATGAAATATTACGCTAAAATATTTTCTTACCAAAATACGTTAAATCCAATTATTCCCTTAGTTAGCAAGAAGAAAATTGATCATTTACTCGTTGAGCCATCCCTAATGTCATCACCTGCTTCCTTCTAACCTCTACGCTAAGCCTCATTAAAAAATAGAGCCGTCCGCGTTAGAGCAATAAACTTTGTCCGACACCATTTTTCACTCGGCGAGCGCATGTCAAACTAACGTCTCGGGGGCATAAAAGTTTTACGGTTCTGATTGAAGTAAATGAAGACCAAATGGGTTTCGAGGCCCTGAGGGAACGGAGTCGACGGCATAGCAGATACCGGGGAGGCCCCCGATGCACTCCGAGCTGGTACGTGGCATCGTTTCTAGGTTGCCGCGTAAATATTTTATTTCTAATTGTTCATTTTATGTTTGTATGTATACTATGTGGGCGAAAAATTACATGTCTTATTAGAATTATATATTTTTAAACCTTATATTGTACATAAATGTACAATATTGTAATATATTGTACATAAAACCTTATATTGCTAATAATATAATTGTTTCTTCAATAATTAATAATGTTGGCAGAATATATTCTGTAATGGCTTTCAGCTTTCTTTAAATAAACACATCATGTTTCTAATGATAGATACCCCTGAGAGTTTGTTGTATTTCCAACAGCTGTTACCTTATTACACAGCAGTTACAAATCTGTTAAAGGATTGAAGAATCAACGTGTTAAATTTCAGAGATATTTTCATCACCTTCGTATTTCTCTTTATAAAGAGTCGTGACTTATCGAAACTCATTCGATTTGGATACTTATCGAACTAATTTTCGCCAACATTTTCTATTTTTGGCTTCTCTGGTTGCATGTTGGAGAGATGTATCAGTTAAGTCTTTAATTTGTTCTGTCCATCTTGGTCAGTGGTTCTATTTGGTTTCTGTATCATCAGTCTTTCTAGGTTATTGCTACCATTTGGGATAGCATTGTTTCCTGCTACCATTTGGGATTGCTTTGTGGGTTCATAAATTTCTGGAATAACGGATGCGTTTGTCCGTTTGGCAGTCCACACGATATTGAAGATTCATGTAGCGCTAGACTATAAGGGTTGTACTTTTAATATTAAATTAAATCTAGACTAGAGCAGCCCATGGTCACTTCAACATTGAGCTCTGGAAAAGGTTTCAGTAATCTGTATTGACGATCGCTACAAACTTAATCCTAATTTATTTTGTCTCATTGTAAGTAATTATCTCTCACTGCAGTACAGTTATTTCAACGTTTTTCCAGTCTCTGAAACAGTTTCTGGTATGTTTTTCAAAACGGCCTACAAATTATCTTAAATGGCTTCTATGGACTCACAATGGTATCCACGAAGTGGTTTCTTTAATCTAGGGAACAGAAAAGAGTCTCACAAAGCCATATAAGTTGAATATAGTGCTAGTGAAATTGTCTTTGTTTGATTTTTAGCGACAAGTAGATGAAAAATTCTTACGATATGTTACCCGGTTGCTAATAAGTTCGTTCACCGGGAAATTCTCTGTTCAAAACGCGATGATCTCAAAAGGTCTGGAGTCTACCTTTGCCGGATACTGCAATAAGTCGACCCTAAAATGACCGGGTTTGGTAATGACTGGGCTTTAATATGACTGGTCTTATAACGACTGGGTCATAAATTGACCGGATCCGGCAATTACCGGGGTCTAAAGTAATCGGGTTTCATAACCACCGGGCCATAAAACCCATGGTACGGACACTCTACAATTTTATGAACAAATTATTCGTCGCTTTGGACCAAACTGCAGCCAGCATAATAAAAATTTTCACTAAACATATTATAGAATATTTACCAATATAGTTGGTATTAACTGATTGTTGCGACCTCTGCTGGTGTATATCGGCTTCAACAAACTTTTGATTAACAATTTATAAATTACTTATAATATATATATTTTTTTTATTTTTGGGAATGAAGCTACAGTTTACACATATCAATTTATTGGCTCGTGTTCGAACCCTGATGTATACAAATAATTAAATAAAAATAAGATACATAATTCAATTTGCAAAACTGGCACTAGAAGGCGCCACATTACATAAATAATAATTATTATATGACTCTACTTTTATATTAATTATGACTCTACTTTTGTCCTATTGTGGTATCGCTTTCGGTCCAAACCTTTTCAGTAACGAGTGGAGGGAAGTACTAAGTGTCCCTAACCTGATAAAATCTTCTACAAAAACACAAAAGAATAAGCCTGAGTAGGGCTTGGTCAGCTAATCCACATACCTCTAATGGAAGGGTACGGCGTGAAGACGTCTGTTCAGCTCGAGGTGGGATGTTAGACTCTCTCGACCTTCGTTCCGTAGAATACCGGTGCGCTCTCAAATAAGACTTGCGCAAAACAATCTTACCTGTAGCCGCCGATAATTTTTAAACTTTACAGGATCTTGTTTCTAACGAGGTGATATTTGTACCCCTAAGAGATTGTTGAATTCCCAACAGCTATTACCGTATCACGCAGCTGTTATTATGCAGTTATTATATTGAAGATTTGAAGAATCAGACTGTTATATTTCAGACATATTTTCTTCATCTTCGTATTATTGTTTAGAGAAGAGTCTTAACATATGGAAACTCATTCGATTTGGATACTTTTCGGACTACTTCTCGCCAGCATTCTCTATTTCTGGCTTCCTTGGTTGTATATTGGAGAGATTTGGTAAAAGTTATATCTTAAATTTTTTCTGTCCATATTGGTCCCTGGTCCTATTTGCTCCCTGTATCATCAGTCTTTCTACGTTAATACCGTTGAATAAAGGATTCATGTGACGATGGACTAGAAGTTTCTAATAAATGGACTTTTTGGGTCGTATTTTTAATTTTAAATGAAATCTAGAATAGAGCAGCCGATGGTCACTTCTACATTGAGCAGCGGGAAAGGTTTCAGTATTTTTTATTGACGATAACCACAAACTTTATCCCAACATAATTTGTCTCTTTGAAAGTAATCATCTCTCAGTGCAATACACTTATTCTGACGATGTTTCAATCTCTGAAACAGTTTCTGGTATGTATTTCAAAACAGTCTACTAATTCTCTTGAATGACTTTTATGAACTCACAATGGCAACTACGAAGTGGTTTCTTTAATCGAGGGAACACGGGAAACAAAAGTCACACAAAGTCATATCTGGTGAATACGGTGCTTGTATTCTTCGATTTTTAGCAAAAAGTCGATGAAAATTCTTACGGTGTGCAACTAAATCATATAATATTTTAATTATTAGTGGAAGATCTTCAGAACCAACGTAATATTTGGCTGCTCTCTGCCAACACTAAAGTCCTTGTTTCATTACTAAACATTTTTTGACGAAATTTCATCGCCGTAAGATACAGATAAAATTTTGTTTTTTAGTCAAAATTTAATGCAAATTCTCTGCTCCATAAATTAATCAAAAATGTATTTAAAAAATACAGAAAATGTTATAATAAGTACTGAAATAAAAAGCGAAGTGATATGAAATTTCTGACAGGTGTCAAGGACAATCATACCAACTTAAAAACCAAATGCTTCTGTCCGTAAAACGCGTGAATTTTGTATACAAATTTGACCCTACTTTTTGATTTGAAGTAAATGTAGAAACATGTGAAAGAGATTATTAAAACACAATTGCAACGTCAAAAGTTCACTGTTTGATGTGGTTTATTATCTCGAGTAGTAATTGGTCGTAATTTCTCAAAAATGAAATTGATAAAGTAGTCACCTTCGAAGGCATTTACTAAATAATTTGTGATACAGTAAGCGGATATTTGAGAGGCATTATTTTCATCACATATGTAACAACTACTCAAGATTCAATTTAAACAAATAACACATTTTTCAAGCGAATATATACTTTGTTTTATTCAACTTTAAAGCAATCTTTTTTAAAAAGCCTTAAATAAAAGTATAATATTTAGTTTAGTATTAAATAATTATTTTTTTATAAAATATTATTAATATAATAAATTGAATTTTTTGTTTCTATGTAATATTTAATCTTGGCCTCATAATATATTTACCAAATATATATATTAATGTTTTGAATTAAAAATAATTCAAAACCATCCATTAATTTAAAATATATACTTCGGATTTCACTTTGAGTTGTATCGGAAACGCTTGTTAATTTATATTTATTTGAACCGTCCATTTTCACCAAATACATAGTACAGCGTTTTGTAATCTAGAGTAATTACATCGGACAGAATAAATATCACTTTTCTAATTGATATTTTTAATATTCAAAAGCCCTATGTACTAATTAAAATGTATATTTTAGATTGTTCAATTTTTTCATTCCATAAAAAGCCTGTTTTATTTATGGTTGATAACAAATGCTGTGCTTTAAGATATTGTATTTAAAAATCATACGCATTCAAACGAACTAGAAGATGTTTGTCAGGTTATTAAATTATCCATTGCTGTGAGCTGTAAAAACCCACTGGAAGAGAAAATAAACTGCATAAATCGCAAAACTAAATGATAAACACGAGCTTGACAAAAACTCCAGTTGACCAAATTCCATCAGTATTACTGGTCAAAACTATTTAATTTTACTATAATATGTGTTAGTTATTTATATATATTTATATAATATATATATATATATATATATATATATATATATATATATATATATATATATATATATATATATATATATATATATATATATATATATCCATATATTTCTTTGGAATTTTCCGTCCATTATTAATAAATTATATTTTTTTTACTATTTTTTCACATTTCGGTTTATTTTAAAACCAATCTCAGAATAATTCAACTATATCTTATTGAATAATTCATTTTTATTTTTTTTAACATGAAATATGACATTTTTTCAGTTGACAATTTTCAGTTGATATATTTTTACCTATATTTTTGATTCAAAAATATGGCAACTGAAAATTTAAAAAATTTCATATTTCATGTAAAAAATTATTAAAAATTAATTATTTAATAAAGATATAGCTGAATTGTTTTGAGAATGGTTTTAAAATAAACCGAAACATGAATAAAATAGTAAAAAATTATAATTTATTAATAATGGACCGAAAATCTAAAAAAAAACAAAAAAATCATTTCAAACTGTCAGGAAAACAAGATATAAAACATAAAAACGTAAAAAAAAATGTAGTTAGTTGTTTATTTTATACTTCAATTATTCTTATATTGTATTATCTTATATTGTATTATTGTATTTATCTTATACCAATCAAAATCTAAATTTTATGCAAAACAAAAGTTGTTAAATTCAAATGAAATAGATAGAATACATTTAATATTAATATTATGTCAACAGTTGAATGGACAAAATTATTAGCACACCTAACGAAAGAACCATATACAAAATTAATATTTTGTAGGGAGTCCTTTTCTCTTGATAACTTCTCGTAGACCATGGAGTGAACGAGTTTTTGAGTAATTTCTTGCTCTAACGACGACCATTCTCGTAAAAGAATTTCCTTCAATTGACTTTTACTTAAAATTTGATTTTTTCTGATCCGGTTCCCTAGTTTATTCTCTAGATTTTCTATTGGATTCAGGTCAAGTGACTGAGGAGGGGTGTTTAACTGATGTGGCACGTTATAATGTATCCACTATTTTACTACATAAGCTGTATGTTTTGAATCGTTGTCTTGTTGGAAATGGAAATTGTTGACAATATTCAGCTTTTCAGCACTTTGTCGTAGATTGTTTTTTAAAATATTTAATTAAACGGTTTTGTTCATTATTCCATCAATGAAGACAAGATTTTCAATGTCTCTTGCAGCCATACATCCCCATATTAGGATACTTCCATCCTCATACTTAACTGTTTGATGTAAATTTTTTAACTCAAGTTCTGTGTTTTGTTTCCTCCAGACAAGAGATCGTCCATCCGAATGAAAGATATTGCATTTACTTTCGTCTAAAAATATTACTGCCTCCCAAAACTCATTATATATATATATATATATATATATATATATATATATATATATATATATATATATATATATATATATATATATATATATCCATATATTTCTTTGGAATTTTCTGTCCATTATTAATAAATTATATTTTTTTTACTATTTTTTCACATTTCGGTTTATTTTAAAACCAATCTCAGAATAATTCAACTATATCTTATTGAATAATTCATTTTTATTTTTTTTAACATGAAATATGACATTTTTTCAGTTGACAATTTTCAGTTGATATATTTTTACCTATATTTTTGATTCAAAAATATGTCAACTGAAAATTTAAAAAATTTCATATTTCATGTAAAAAATTATTAAAAATTAATTATTTAATAAAGATATAGCTGAATTGTTTTGAGAATGGTTTTAAAATAAACCGAAACATGAATAAAATAGTAAAAAAATTATAATTTATTAATAATGGACCGAAAATCTAAAAAAAAAAACAAAAAAATCATTTCAAACTGTCAGGAAAACAAGATATAAAACATAAAAACGTAAAAAAAAATGTAATTAGTTGTTTATTTTATACTTCCAATCAAAATCTAAATTTTATGCAAAACAAAAGTTGTTAAATTCAAATGAAATAGATAGAATACATTTAATATTAATATTATGTCAACAGTTGAATGGACAAAATTATTAGCACACCTAACGAAAGAACCATATACAAAATTAATATTTTGTAGGGAGTCCTTTTCTCTTGATAACTTCTCGTAGACCATGGAGTGAACGAGTTTTTGAGTAATTTCTTGCTCTAACGACGACCATTCTCGTAAAAGAATTTCCTTCAATTGACTTTTACTTAAAATTTGATTTTTTCTGATCCGGTTCTCTAGTTTATTCCCTAGATTTTCTATTGGATTCAGGTCAAGTGACTGAGGAGGGGTGTTTAACTGATGTGGCACGTTATAAGGTATCCACTATTTTACTACATAAGCTGTATGTTTTGAATCGTTGTCTTGTTGGAAATGGAAATTGTTGACAATATTCAGCTTATCAGCACTTTGTCGTAGATAGTTTTTTAAAATATTTAATTAAACGGTTTTGTTCATTATTCCATCAATGAAGACAAGATGTTCAATGTCTCTTGCAGCCATACATCCCCATATTAGGATACTTCCATCCTCATACTTAACTGTTTGATGTAAATTTTTTAACTCAAGTTCTGTGTTTTGTTTCCTTCAGACAAGAGATCGTCCATCCGAATGAAAGATATCGTATTTACTTTCGTCTAAAAATATTACTGCCTCCCAAAACTCATTAGTTTTATCAACATACTGGTTTGCGAACCGCAAACGCTTTGTTTGGTTGACTTTGTTAATGTACGGTGTCATTCAGGCAACCCTTGCTATATAACCAGTATGATGCAGAACTCTCCGTATGGTTTTAGCACCACTATCTTTATTATTCTATTATCTAATCATTGAAGTAATTTCCGACGCTGAGGTATTAGGATCCTTTTTAATTTGTCTAATTATTTTTCTTCTTTCCAATTCTGTAAGTTTAGATGGTCGTCTTCAGAATATGATTTACCATCACGATGCAGATTAACTATTATTTTTCTTTCAGTCACTGTAGTTTCCTATCCTTTACCATCCATTTTATTAAAAATGATTTATTTTCTAGATACTTCGACCAATGCACATATCAGAAGGCTACGCGATAGTAATATTCGACCACAATAAATAATTTTCCATAGGTAGTTTTTATCAGCGTTTTGGTATAAAATATTTGATAATCATTTAAGGGTGGCAATAGTTTTGTCCATTCAATTTTTGACATTATATTTATTTTAAAATTATTTTATCTATTCCATTTGAGATTAACAATTTTTTTCTATGAAAAATTGAAATTTTGGTGGGTGGTATAAAATAATCATCATTTAATTAACTTTTTTACGTTTGTATTTTAAAAATATAAATGTTTATTTTAAAAACATAAAAACAATATGCTGTGCCAATACTTTTGTCCACCAGTGTTTATATATATATACTATATACTATATACTATATACTATATAATATATATATATATATATATATATATATATATATATATATATATATATATATATATATATATATATATATATATATATATATATATATATATACAGTGATTTTTACGGATGTTCCGTTATAACTACTGAACAATGCATCCGATTGACTTGAAATTTGGTATCCATCTAGAAAATACATGTACTTAATGGATAGGCTAATATTTATATGAGTGTTGGACTCCCTACACCAGTTGCGGGGGTGTTAATAATGAAAATCGCTAATTATCTGATTTTTTAGCTTTTATAAACTTAGTATTAAAATATAAATTTGAAATGATTTTTTTATTTCTTGGCCTATATTAAGACTAATTAAGGACTGCAACGGAGTTCAAACTTCTAAAGCGGTTGTGAGGGCGCTAACGATCAAAAACGCTAAATTTAAAATTTCAGTTTTTATCAACTTATTATTAATTATTATTATTATCGTGTACATTAACTACTATTATTATTAACTTTAATAAATTAAAGTTTAATTAAACTATTAAATTTATATTTTTCTGTAGCAGTAAAACTTTGTTTGTTTTTTTCTAACTCAAGTTATTATTGATTATTATTATCATGTATATTAATTACTATTATTAGTAATTTTAATAAATTAATTATTAATGAAACTATTAAATTAATATTTTTCTGTAGCATTAAGACTTGGTTTGTTTTTTTCTACCATAAACAAATTTTTACCAAATGTCAATTGACTGATTTAAAAAGATATTAAAGCATATATATCTATCTATATTATTATATTATTATATTTATTAATTAACGAAGAAAAAGAAAAAAAGGAATAATTAGTTTTTAATTATTTCCAATTATTTGTTGTAGTCATAAATGCCTAAAAAAGGAAAGTCCAAATTAAAATTGGTAACGTCTAAATCAAAGTATATGAAAGCTAAGCGTGCATGTGAAAGTAAAGATGAAACGGAAAATAGATTACAAAAAGAACAAAAAAGAAAAGAAGATTTACGACGTATGAAATTAAAAATTCGTTGGAAAGTAAAAATAAATTGTGGTTTTTCGTATGATCCTACAATCGATTATAAACAAGAATCAAAATTAAGTTCAATGACAAAAATGTGTAGTTATTGTAAAGCATTAAAGTGGATTGGTGAATGTGAAGGTTTATGCTGTTCAGCTAGCAAAATAAAACGAGTACTTTTGCGACAACCAGAGCTATTAAAATCGCTACTTCATGGAACACATGTAAAATCAAATGCATTTTTAAAATCTATCAGACCTTACAACAATGCTTTCCAAATGACATCATTCGGAGCAATGAAGAAGATGTCGTTTTAACTAATAAGTACATGGGGCTCATGAACGATTTGCGGCCAATCGAAACTATCATCGAAGAAGATAAAATAGACGACAAAGATTAAATGTTAGGAAGATGAAATACTATATTTGAGGGCACTATATGTAAGCTTGATTTAAGACGGGAAGGGGAAGTTAAATTTTTTTTAATAAAGAAACTGTAATAATGACAATAAATAATAATGTTAATTTTAAATGCCCAGCGAAGCGGGCGGGTACAGCTAGTACATATACATATATATATATATATATATATATATATATATATATATATATATATATATATATATATATATATATATATATATATATATATATATATATATATATATATATATATATATATATATATATATATATATATTTAAGACCTTATGGTTAAGCATCAGGGCTTCAGATTTAATCAATTAACATAGGAGATATGGAATTAACAATAACATATCTTAAATAAAGGAGTATTAAATTGTGTTGTTTCCTCCATTATGTGGACTATGAACAAACTGGTCTATTGTTGAGCTACCTACCTTTCTAAACCCTTCTGATGTGTCCTCTTTTCCATTTTGAAAATACGACAGTATTCTCTGCCTTGCTCTGTCGCTACAACTTTATAAGTTGTGCAAAATGATGGCATGTCATGATAGTTTTCACATTTCAGTTTATCATCTTTCTTATGAAACTAATATATTTCCGCCAGCTGTCACACTACACATATCTGCTCATGCTTCCATGTGCTAACTATTAATTGAAGAATAATTTAAACAAATTCTTTGCCTCCTCCTCTCCATTCTCTTTTTGCACCTGTGAGTTTTTAAGTATACTTCAGTCAAATAATAGGTACAGTGGATTCTTCATTTACTTATCCAAAATTGTTGTTTAGGGCTATATAAACAATGTCGTACTTTTAATGGTGAAATCTCAACCTTGTGTAGCTTAAAATAAAACATACAGTTGAATAGTCGAAATTTTCACATCAATTTTATCCATATGAATCAAATCAAAAATTATTAGTGAAGTTACTGCTAACTTTCATAATGGACGTGGTTGGTGCCTTGAAATACGGATACTTATGTTTATAATTTAAATCCATGATACATTTATTTGTATATATTTATAACATGAAATTATAAAACGTCCTGTTATAAATCGATATTTTAACGTAAAATTTCGAGTGTTTGTCATGAGATTGTAAAGTTTTATGTCACAGATCGAACGGAGAATTTTGTAGGTTAAAATTATACGGACCATTTCAAGTTACCACAAAACTTTCGGGAAGTAGCCAATGAATTAAATTATTTTGTTATTGGTCAAAACAATGACTGAAATTATTTTGGTATTGGTCAAACCCATTATTTTATCTACTCTATAAACATTGTTGTTGTGGTCCATTTTTATATGATGAAAATGTTACTAACTTTGGGAATATACAGGCTTTTAAACAGTTGCATCACACATTTATTACAAACATATCATACAATTATATTTATAAACATATTGTACAAGGTATTTCAAACTTCCATTTACATCCTTCAGCTAAGTCTGATATTTTGATCTTTGTACGAGGTTTATTTGTCCCAGGAGAGGAAATAACTTAATTATATTTCTTTCTTTTTTTAATAAAATAGACAGTTTTCCTTGATAGTTTTCAATGCTGCTGCAACTCCCTAAAAAAAATCATTACGATATGATAATGCAAAATAAGTAAAATGTAATCAAATTAAGTGTTCTTTACCTCTTGAATGGTTAAAAAAGACTCTAGAAGTTCCAACACTCACAAATATTGAGCTCAAATTGTTGGGCTTGCGAACTCGGTGTTTTTCCCCGCATTATCTGAAATCACATAAAATGTTAAATCAAATGTAGATACCTTAAAAGTTCGCACTTCTATATTTCCGTCATTATTTTGAAACGGTTGTTATCGAAGGAAATAAAACTTAAAAAATCTTTACAAATCCTTACCGATAACAAAATAATTAATAACAGTAGTTCTTATAAGATCCTATTTTTTTAATAAAACTTGACTTTGTAGCACAAAATTGCACTAAAACACAATAACAAAATAACTCAAAAACAACCAAAACAGTACCGCATGAACACAGTAGACGAACTTTTAACCGACGATATAAACAAACACTTTTTAGTTATTTGTTACTTTATCTTTTTAGCCTTTTCCTTCCTACCCTTCTCTCTTTCTACCCCTGACATAAAGAAGAAAAAATTCCCAAAAATACTTCACATTAAGGAAGAAAAAAACGATTTACTTGGATATTATACTTGGCAATGCACTCATTCTTAATGGGCATATAAAATTAAATTATGTTTGGATTTAATCTGGTGAATGATACGTAATATACTCCGATGTTGAGCTTGTTTACTGCACCCAGTTACGTCAGCGAGATTGGATGGAAAATGTTTCATGAGCGTTGCGGTCACCAGAGAAATTGAAACCAGGACCATATCTCCAGGCATGCATTTAGAATTATACCACAAAATGGACTGTTTATGACAGTCGCTACTTAAAATGTCTAAAAGAAGTATAAATATTTAATTTAGTACATTTTTTATTTAAATTTAATAACAAGCTTTAAATATCAATTGTGTTCTAGTATTAGAAATGTTTAGAAATGTTTCTATGCTCCAGTCTTAAAACTACACAATTATTCTTCATCTACAATTAATTGGATATTCAGAATGTGGCAAATATACGTAAATATCTAGAATATAGCGAATAGTGCAATCCTACCATAGCAATTAAAAATGAGCTATTGAGGGATGAAATTAAAGCTGATCCCAAACAAACCATCTAAGAATTAGCTTACAAGCTTAAAACTTCACGGTCTACAATACAATGGTGTTTGAAACAACTAAATTAAGTGCAAATAGAAGGAATTGGTGCAATATCAACTTTGAAAGTTGAAATAAAATTCAACTGAAATTCAAATTAAAATATATTTCAACGTATAACCATCATATTAGTTCAGGTTAAGCGGATATATTTTTATTCAACAAATTGTCGAAGATATATAAAATAATAATCTAAACCAGGATAACCACCAATTGTCTAATCCAAAACTAGGTTTTTACTCAAAGAAATTGCAATGGTGGGATTTTACGGTATAAAAGTACTTGACTTGACCCAGAGATATCGCAAATATGAACGAATTACTATTATATATATCAAGAATTATTAGTTAGATCGCGTACTGCGCAGTTTTAAACGCTTATTTTCCAGTGGCGGCTCGTGGGTTTTTAAAGTGGGAGGGCGTAGAAGAAAATAGTACTGCTGAAGATTTTTTTTGCTTTCCCCTTGCTCCTTTTTACTTTTCATATAACTGAAACCCTATATAGGAGGTGAACCAGGAAAATGAGTTAAAGGAAAGAAACTAAACGGAAATAGAATATGGTGTTTTGCTCTGAAAATGTGTTTCCTGTGATAAATGCTAGAGGCCCCGCGCCCCAACGTTCTCCCTCAGGAGCCCTCCACTGGTATCGTCTATTGCTAATTTGTGGCCATCAAGTAAGGTACTAGGCTATTGAAAAGTTCGCGGAGGGACCCTACAGAGCAGTAAAAGAACTATATAATCTACTTTGTACTACATTTTGAAGTTTCATCGTTCATATGAACATATGTGAATTTTCAAATCGGTCTGTCAACTAATTCTTACAAAAACAGCAGCTTAAAATAAACGTATCAGTTTTATTTCTTAAAATAGAAAATATTGAAAATCATACAGTGATAATATTCTTTCAAAAAATGGTTTAAAAGCAATGGAAATTCATAGTGAAATGGTAAGTGTATTAGGGGACTTCTCCTTGGTTTGTAAGTGGGGTAAGGTGAGTTTCAACGTGGTCATACATGCTTGGATGATGATCCTCGTTCTGGACGTCTAATAAGTGTAACTACCAAACAAATAATTAATTATATACATGATATGGTTATGGATGATAGACAGTTGACTGAGCGAAATTGCTAAAGCTATGGACACCTCAACTGAACGGGTATTTCATATTTTGAAAAATGCATTGGTCTTGAGATAGCTATGTGCAAGATGGGTGCCGCATTTGTTAAATTCTGATCAAAAACGACTTCGACTAAAACTTTCTAACCAACATTTGGATTTTAAACGTCGTTTTGTAACTATGGATGAGACTTGGGTTTACCTCTATGATCCTGAACTCCGACAACCAAGCGGAGAGTTGAGTAAGCCCGGTTGTTCAGCTCCGAAGCAACCAAAGTGATAAAAATCGACCAAAAAGGTTAAAACATCAATTTTTTTGGGATGCAAAAGGCATTTTGTTAATTGATTACCTTCAAACAGGTAAAACAATAACAGGACACTATTACTCAAACCTTTAGGATTAACTGGAGGCAAAAATTCATGAGGAGAGCTGGTTTAGCGAAGAACAAAATCATTTTTTATCAAGACAATACACCGGCTCACAGAGGTATTCTTGCAATAACCAAATTGAAGGAGTTACACTACGAATTGTTACAGCATCTATCATATTTACAAGATCTGGCCCCTTCTGACTTACATCTGCTTCCAAACCTCAAAAAATTTCTACGTAGCAAGTGTTTTTCATGAAATGAAGAAGTTATAGCAGCCGTAGGTAAGTAGTTTGAAGGAATTCCCGAAAATCTCTTCAGAGATGGAATAATTGAATTGGAGAACCGTTGGCAAAAATGTATTAAGCTTAAGGAAGAATATATGAAAGAATAAAGCCATTTTTTCAATTATAAACTTATTTTATTATGTCCGCTCCACAAACTTTTCAGTTGTGCTCAAAAACTACTACCACCAACCGTCATAAAAATACACAATGGCGCATTAACTAATAGCCCAATAGATATACGCGAGCTTTTGACATTGGACATATCTCGATAAACCATATCCACTCAATTTTACATGATGTTTTGTGTATTAAAGAGCTTTCCGCTTGATGGGTACCTCGATTAGTAACAGTCGATCAAATACCAATTCAAATGAACAAGAGTTTAATCAGATTTTATAACTCTAAAAGACACATGGATTAATCAGAGAAGATGCATAAGTGAATAGGAGCAGATTCCAAAGAGGAAATGATTTCATCTACAGGAAAGGCCTTGGATAATCTTTTTTTTTAATTTCCGTAGTGTAGTAGTCATAGACTACCCGGCAAAAGGCTGGACCATCACCAAAAAGTATTACACTTTACTGTCAGATCAATTAAAGGGTTGATTGACGTTCATGCAAAGTCCAGATCTAGTCATAGTGAATGTGCAATTTTATCACAGTGTTGCACCCATACCCGTTATCGTCTTAAGCTTGAAAATGTGTCTCCAGCGCTTTCTCCCTATTCTGAAAATTAAAAAATGATGATTAAATTGGAAAATAATTAAATACATTTTTAGCCAGGATAAAAACCTTCCGGCCTTCGTATACATATAAATTTAAAGAAAGCGGCTTTCTTGAATATTTCCTATAATTATATATTAAATAACGAGACTGACGCTGCTACAGAAGAAGTACGTTTGCGCCAAATACCTGCGACCAACAGCTATTTAACTTGAAGCCTTCTCTTTCGAATGCAGTACCTCTCGCTTCTGTAAACAAATCCATATAACCGTAGCCTTCATTCGTATTAGAGTTATTTTTTGTATTGCCAAAAAAAATGTTAAGAGTAACAATAGAGAGAATTGTTGTGAAATTTCACTTGAAACTTGGCAAAACCGCTAATGAAACTTATAACTTATTAAAAGAAGTGTATGGTAATGAATTTTTATCGCGTGCACGTGTTTTTGAGTGGTTTAAGCATTTTGAACCTGGCTGAGAAAACTTTGAAGATGATTCACACCCGGGTCGCCCTTCCATTTCAAAAACGGATGATAATATCGAAAAAATTGGTAATCTGGTTCGATCTGACCGTCGCCGTCGGTTAAGTATTCGTGCAATTGCTGAAACTGTAGGAATTGATAAAGAATGCGCACGGCAGATTTTAATTTGTGCCTAACTTTCTCACGTTTGAACAACAAAAACTCGCAAAAATGTTTGTACTGATACTTTGAATGCCATTGAAAATGAGCCGAACTTATTGGATAATATGTGACGAAGAGTCGTTTTTTACTTATGATCCTATAATGAAGCGCCAATGCATGCATGCATCGGAGTTCAGCAAAAACGTGAAAAAAAAACAGTTTTTTTCACGTTTTTGCTGAACTCCGTGAAAGAATAAGGAGTTCTGGAGTGAGTTCTCCACCAAGACAATACGCCGCCTTATTCCGCATTGTCTGTCAGGCATTCGAGTGTCACAGCATCCCAGTGTTAGACCATCCACCTTATTCATCGGATCTTTCACCGTGTGACTTCTAGCTGTTTCCTAAAGTGGAAGCTGCATTAAAAGGAACAAGATTTCTGTTCGTTGGAGCTGCGAAAGAGAAAGCGGTACGCGTTCTGAAGGAGCTGACAGAAGCAGTCTTGGAGCACTGTTTCGAACAATGGAAGATTTACATGGGGCGTTCTAGGGATAGAGGAGGGGTGTATATTGAAGGTGATAATAAATAAATAAATAACGTTTAATTTTTTTATTAAGATCTATTTGAAGGTGGTATAATTTGTCACTAAAACACCTCTTAAAGACATTTGATTACTTAAAGGAAATAATTTTCGTTATTTGCATTTCATCAACAATATTTTCCATAAAAAAACCTACGACACGCGTTTCTCTTTTTTCCTCCATGGCATCTGCTCCGATAGAGTTATTTTAATATTGTTCTTTACCTTAGGTTCAAAATAATGTAATGCTGATTAAACATGAGGTTTATTTTCGTTATTAGTGCAAAACTGTGAATACAATTCACAGAAAAAGATTATTTATAAAAACTGACATAAACCAATATACGTATGTAGTAGTTTAAGAAAATTAGTGATTTTGTGTTAATCATTACCAACTTGTCGTGTTGGTTCTCTAAGTTTATAGGTCACATGGGTTTCGGAATTGAATGAAGGCTGTGAAGAAAAAATGCATGCGTTAAAAATATTTTTTCACGATTACATGTGTTTATATCAAAATCATTATTCTTATATAAATTCAGTAATTTTATTATTATGCACCAAGACGAGATTCTAAAAACAAAGACTAGCATGTATAATTTATTTAACTATATAGGTCAACAAATTTATACTTTTTTGAGGTAACATTAAGGAAAAAAGGTTTATATAAATTCCTAAATCCAAAATCCAAAAATGGTAAGCTAATTATTGTAACACGTATAGTTTTTTTGTTACAGGGGGTCGGTGGTGGGGAAAAAAAGGAGACGACATACTTTTACAATCTAATATTTATTAGATATAAACATGTAAAACGTGTTAATTCTACACAAAGACATTTCTGAAGATTATGTGAATAAAAAATATATTACATGAACTGTCATACTGCGACAAAAAATTTCAATTTTTTCTCTTGTGTTCTGTAGCATCATCTTTTTTTTTTAACCAGCAGTAATCGTCCAACATAGATGGGTTCCTGCGTCCTTGTTATCTTCCTTCCATCGTCCTGCTCTATTGATGAAACCCCTCTCCTTGTTCGTCGCTTACTTCACTTAAATTTTCCGGAAAAAAATCCAAATGGGAGTGTAACAAAAATGCATTTTTAAGGAAAGGCGACACCCTAGTATTTCATAGACTTTCAAGAGTTCATCTATAAGATTTTCATAGTTTTCATCTTTCTTGTTGCCCAGAAATCCTTACTACTTATAAAAATCCTTACTACCAAGCCCAAAAATCATTACTCCAATCCAAATAGGAGTGTAAAAATTAATTTTTAAGGAAAGGCGACACCCTAGTATTTCATAGACTTTCAAGAGTTCATTTTTAATATTTTCATAGTTTTCATCTCTCTTGTTACCCAGATATCCTTACTATTTATAAAAATCCTTACTACAAAGTCCAAAAATCATTACTACCTACTACACTTATAAAACACTTCCAAGCCGTCAATTCTTTTAATTTATTTTATCTTGAAAACGGAAATCACCAAGAAGCTTCGTTATTTGAGGTCCAATAAATATAACTTATTTTAGTTTTGCATCACTTAACCGAGAAAATATTTCGTTTAACTTCTTGAAACCATTACCTTCATAATCCATGTATTTGACAAAGTTTTTCATCAGCACAAGCTTAATATGGAGAGGTAGAAGAAGCACATTTTTAAGTTAACAAGAGGGATATATTTTATATTTGAAGTACCAGGTTCAAAAGATGTTCTATGAGGCAAACTTTCTTCCTGTAACGTTCTTTTGTTGCTCTACTGTCCCATAGGCACAAAAAACTGCAAATAATACATAAAATTACTAACATGCCAAATAATTCGCCTACCCTCATTATTACATTTATTCCTCATTTTAAAACAAAAACAGACGATCTTTAAAACGTTCTTACCAGGTGTATTAAATGGATTTCTATTTGGATCAAATATGGTGAATGATATATTACATGTTGCGATGTTGAGCTTGTTTACTGGACCCAGTTACGTCGACGAGATTGGATGGGAAATGTTTCAAGAGCGGTGTGGTCACCTGGGATAATGAAGCCATGACCACCTCTCCAGGCATGCATTTAGAATTATGCTACGAAATGAAATGTTTAAATTTTTTGTTAGTTTATATATAGAAATATAGACTTTTAAACATTTTTATTTATTCCTGTATTCAGTTGAAGTTAAACCAATATTATTTATATATATATATATATATATATATATATATATATATATATATATATATATATATATATATATATACATATAATAATCAAACGTTCAACAATATTCTTCAAGATCACCTTTTGACCTTTTAGAGTCCATTATATGGCTAAATTTCGCGGATGAATGGCGCTAGGGAAAACGATTGACCTCGCCTTCCTCGCTATACAATCAAAACTGTCAAATTATTCTGGTTCCTTTTTAGTTGCTTTCAGACGTCGAAACGATCCTGACCCATTTCTTGGTGATTTCCGTAAACATACGTTACATCACGATAGGATATTTAACTTTTACAATATTTCATCCTAACCGAATTCAATTTAATTTCTTCGTTTAAAACGAGTATAACATCAACATATTCCTTTCACATTGAATGATACATAGAATATGGAGTTACAATCACTTATTCTGAACGATATTAATTTTAACCCAGAACTTCCCCTAACCTAGAGCCCTACCTCACTTTCTTTTTAACCATACCAAAGGAAACCGTTTACTGTTCATAAAGGAAATTATCAAATAAATCAGGACGGTAAAGTGCTCGTTTTGAAACAATTCAATATGTTTGAATAAGAACCCCTAGCCATAGAACTGGTGAGAATGTTTTTGAATGAAATTAATGAAAATTGTATCGTGGTTTAATTTTTAAATTCAGAGAAGGGTTAATTTTGAGTTCGTCCTACTTTCCAGTTTTTAGAAGACTGAAGACTGAAGAAATTCTGAAGGAAATAATCAAAGAAGGGAGTAAAATAGCATTACATAATAATAAAACCAGCACAAAAATAATCAGAATCGGACAATTCAACCAGGTACACAGGAATTCAGACTGGTCAATAAACCCGAATACTGATGAAAAGATTGATAAAATTAAAGAAAAAATACCAATAAACAATAAAACGCTTAATGATTTCAATAAAACTGTAAAGAGGAAAATAATGAGATGTAAAACTGAACTATATTTGTATTAAACTTTAATAGAACCAATAATTGTTCATGTTCCCACTATTATAACAAAAAAAAAAGACGAGAACTTAAAAATTACCAAGAAAATAATAAATACGATAGTGAGTCCAAAAAAAGCCAACAGGAAATGAAATTAGATCAAGACACTGGACTACGAAATGTGTTAATAAAGTTATGAGACTGGTGCCGTTCCGTTCGATCTGAAAACAATGTTGACTTCTCCTTTGGAGAGGAGGAAAGTCAATGTCTGATCTATCTTCAGTACGAGTTTGAAGTACCTAGCGTCACTTAACAATTAGCGTAGTCTATAGCAATTATTTTCGTGATTCGATCGTTTTTCTTGTGCATTCTGAAAATGAGTGAAAACAATTTCGACCAACGGGAGCAACAAAAAAGCTTTAGTTTCAGTGTTTAGCACAATGCAATGGAAATTATTGAACAACTTCAATAAACTTATGGAAACGGTGTTTTGTTGAAGGACTCAGGTTTTTAATGGTTGAAGAGTTGTCTCTTAATATTTACCATAATAATTAAGAGCGGTCTAATAATTTTAATTTATTTTTTTTGAGTGAAACTTCTTAGACGGCAATTCGATAATCGATAATTAGACGAGAATTGAGAGTGAAATTTCAAGGACGCGTCACGTTTAGGTATATTTTGTTACATGAGAGAAAAGAAAGATATAACGTAGACAGAAGGAGAAAGGGAGCTAGACATTCCGACACCATGAGAGTGGAGCAAAAGGGAGCGACGTATACATAAAGATACAGAGCGATAGAATAAGATAGTGTCGCGCATGCGCGTTGTATTTGAAAAGTTTCACTTATATTACGTATCCGGTGCTGCACGCACAATTTTTTTTATTTATTCCTATGTCTATCTACCTTTTGGTGTAATGCTTTTAATCATTCCATCAAAACATAAATTAAAAAATTTGAAACTAGTACAGAAAAAAAAGCCTCTGTTCTGCAAGCATAGAGAAAGTTAACATTACTGTTCAACATAATTCACGATGGCGTTCTGCTTATTGATCTGTAGTTTCACTGAACATTTTAGACAAAAATTTACGATTCATTTTGCATCGAGATTTAAAGTTCCACTCATACAAATTATAGATATATCAAGATTTCGTTAACCCAATATATTTCTGTCATGAATTATCGGCACTCTTGTATAAAAATTTAAAATTTTGGGCTTTGTGATTTTTCGAAAAGTTGTAAAGTGGTCTCGTGGAGACTATTAAAAATATTCAAAAACGATGGAAACGTATCCATATTCTACGAAAATATTGTCCATTCCTTCAGCCGCCACTAAAATGTCAGCAAGCCTCTCTCGATGCCGATTTCTGACCTTAAGCCATCATCAGTCAGGCTCGAGTTGAAATTAACCATAAAACTCTTCGCTGTGTAAGTGTCAAATCTTTTGTCATTATTGGTCTTTAGTTTCTTAAAGATACCAATGGAAATGCAACTGAAATGCTCTGTTGTTACAGCTATAAATAAAGATGGTATTATTTGTCAAAAATACTATGGTAATATAATTGCGCATACCTTGAAAATTTCAGCCATATTAGATGATCGGCTGTTGTTTAACAGTCATTTATGTCAGTCGCTGTTCCTGTAAAGATAGAAAAATATCGAATACCAAGCCGTCATTAAATTCTTGCATTTAAAAGGCAATATGCTTACGTAAATTAAAGTTGAAATGGATGTTGTTTAAGAGGACTCTGCACAATTGGATGACGATGAACTTTCGGGACGGCCAAAAACTGCAACCACTACCGATGACATTGAAAAAGTTCACCAAATGGTGCTGAACAACTGTCAAATTAAAATTAGAGACATAGCAGAGCGTGTTGGCATCTCGAAAGAACATGTTTGTTATATACTGAATAAAGATTTCGATATAAAAAAGCTACCGCGCGCTGGGAGCCGCGATTCGCGAAACGTATTCAAATGAACATTGCCGAAGATCTGTTGAAGCAGTTTAAGCAAAATATGTCGGAATTTTGGCCTCAATTAATAACTGTAAATAAAACTTGGATACACCACTACACTCCTGTAACCAAGCCACATTCGAAACAGTAGACTGCGAAGAGTGAATCGACTGAAAAAGGCGAAGACTGCTCCCAGCGGCTAGTAAAGCTATGGCGACTGTTCTTTGGAATAGTCATGGAGTTATGTTAATCGGCGTCGATTCGACAATCGATCATTAATCGTCTGCCATCAAGACAAGTTAAAGGAAGAAATTGCGGAAAAACGGCTTTATTTGAAGAAGAGGAAATGTTTGTTCCACCAAGACAACGCATCGTCTCACACTTCCGTGGTTGCCATGGTAAAAATTCACGAATTGGAATTCGAATTGATTGACTACCCACTGTGTTCAGCAGACCTGACCCCCAGCGACTTTTTTCTTCTTCCTGGCTCAAATTTTCGCTCGGTGGTCAGGGATTTTCATCAAATGACGGGGCCATCACACTGGTAATTGACCATTTTGCAGAACAATATGACAACTATTATTTGGACAGATTAAAGAGATGGGAGCATCGCTGGGAAAAGTGAATAAATTACAAGGAGACTATGTTGAGAAATAAAATAAAATTTGACAAAAAAATACTTATTTCTGTTTTTTCTTTGATCCAATTGACAAATGCTTTAAGATGGACAATTGGGCAAACAGACAAGTGTTGAAATTCTTGGTGATTAAAAGTTTAATGTCTATCAAACACTTTTTCCTTTGAGACACAATTATCTTTATTTTGCAGGATATAATTCTGGTGTTCTGGAGAACACAAATTAGAACATCATTTAGTATAGTGAAATGATCAAGGTTCTTGAAGAGTGATAATATATAAGAGTATGATCTAATTAATATGATGGACTAGGAAGAATCTTAAAAGCCATCTTTATCGCCTGCAGCTATCTTAATCCTTTCGCTTATATCAATATTGAACCAATAATAAACTCTAATTACATCAAATAAACAAACATACAATTTTCAATAATACAATAACATTAAATACAATACAAAATTACAATAAATACAGCATAAAATTTTCAATGCAATCACTGAAATAACACATTACTAAAGGTAATAAAAAAAAGGTTCAACGGAAAATACTAGAAATTCAGCACAATCCGGCAACAACGCAGAATGCTCACCACGTAAAGTCGAGAACAAAACAATTTCGATTCAAGGAAATACAAGTACATGAACAGTAATTTAACAGAGAATTTGAAAGTGAATGTTATTATATTATCGAATTACATTTTCCATAGCTTATAATACGAAACAAACTCAAGTCAACACTCGATTTCAGTTTAAATTAAACCACGGTATAATTTTCATTAATTTCATTCATAAATGCCCCTGTCGATTGCAGCTCCAGGGAACCTTTTTGAAACGCATTCAATTATTTGAAAATGAACACTACACCATCGTTATCCATTCGATAATTTCCTTTATGTGCGGTGAACGTTTCTCGTTAGAGTCGGGAGCGATGCGGAATAGAGGAAAACCCTCCAGATTAGGGGAAAGGTTCTACTTAAAATTAATAACGCGCTGAGAAAATAACCAAAATTTAATATCTTAGCAGTCCTATTATATATAGTGCTGATCTTCCGCTTGTTCTAAACATAAAATGAATTTGTCTGAATAATACGTGGTGGTCCAGGAGAAACGGACGGTTTTGTAATGAATAGTACTCGACTGGTAGGGGGAAGGAGCCTGCAAGTTATATATCGATTCTCCATACGATGCTGTTTAGTATAAATCATGTTACTGTGGACTAAGAGCACGGTAAGGGATTCAGACTTTCACCTGTATAAATGGATAATTGTTCAAGGGTTGAATGAAGGGAACTATCAACAACGACTCAGATTTATCCAAACTATGCTTGACATGTTTGAAGAAAATGAAAATTAGAAAAAAAAACAAAACAGCCGATATGGGACTCAGAAAATTGACCACTAGTATGTAGTGAGGTGTGTGGTTTGAATAATATTGGGTCACTGTCTGTTCATACGGCCAGAGCTTCCATGAATGTTGTTCGTGCTGCAGTTTATAATCAAGTAATTTCTTACTTTGCTATGTCCCGTGGCTCTCTCGGCTACCGGACTTTTCCATTTGTGATTTTTATCTTTGGAGGTCTCATTTTTAGTGAAGAATCAGTTTGTTCAAAATGTATAGCAACCCGAGGGACGCGCTGAAAATTTCATATTTAAAATTGCGCGTCCTTCTGTTGCACTTGGTTTAACGATGTTTAAATAATTTTCTGTATTGTACACATTTTGTACAAATGTCCCACCTCATGGTACAAATTTACTATTCCCTATATACTATATGTCCCACCTCATTATCAGCAACAACTCTAGATGGTTCTCGTCCTGTTCAAGAAGTCGACACCATTGGTTCCTACCTCTTGCTTTGTCCTTCCAGTTTCTCACGTTTAGTTCGCGTAGGACAACGATAGCGAACCAACGGAATGCGACAAAATAATATGGGCCCGGCATTAATTAAGGAATTTAGTAAGTTAATCGAAACAATTTATTTCTTCGTCTACAATTTTTCTAAGTATTATGCAACATGACTAGTTTGGTGAAAAAACAAAAAGTGCAAGTGTAATAGAGAATTTCAAGCTTAGTAGATTGAGAAATATGGCATGATTAGTAAAGGTGATAAAGCGGCGTGTGTTTTATGTTCTGGACCAGTGGTATGTAGAACATCGTCTGTAAAACGGCATTATAAAACAAATCACAAATATCTTTGTTAAAAAAACGAACTAGAACAAAAGAAATTTATTGCGTATGCAATTAAAGAGGTAAATAGACAGTTAAAGTCTATAATTAAATATGTTAGCACGGATTGTCATACAGGTGCCGCAAGTTCCTCGACTGCAAACATCATTGCTCGGCATGGTAAATCTATTAACGAGGTTAGCATACGCCCGTTTTCTTTTTGTTGGTTTTGAAAATAAAAATAAAATAATTAAGGGCTTCAAAAATCTAAAAACACAATAAAAGATAAAATCCTAAAAATGACGGAAAATGTAAAATAACAACAAAAAACTCACATCATATCCTCTCCTTTTATATCTCTGTCTTAACGACAAAAGTACTTATGTACTGCAGACTAAATCTGCTCGTTTAGCTGATATTGCTCGATATTGTGTAGTAAATGACATCAAGTAAGAATTGCGATAACATCGTTGCCAACAACTACTAATAACTAAGGGCATAGATATTTATACAGTTGTTAAAAATTCACTTGCTGAGAAAGAAATCGATCTAAATAAAATTGTTTCGATAACGACTGATATTGCTCCAAGTACGGTGGACAAAAAAAATGGTTTTATCAGTTTATTTTAAACACACATAGGACATTCGATTCTTGAATTCCACTACATCATACAAGCCTTGCGTGCTAAGGGTGGTTTCGCACAAAAATAGTGAAGTTCATATCATCGCAAGTTTTAAATAAGCGAAAGTTTGATGGTTTACTGATGTATAATAATGTTTAGCCGCGGTAACATACTTCAAAAATTGTTGATTGTTTGGAAGAAATCCGACTGTTTTTACCAAATCAAGGAAAATTGGATAATACTCATAATGTTATGTGGCTTTTAAAATTAATGATTTTTACAGACAAGTGCAGAGCATTTCAATGAGGTAGATCTCAATCGTGTTTTTGAGGCTAAGCTGCAAGTTTTCAGCAACGATATATTGTAACTTGAAAAAAATTACCAGAGATTTGGATTTACACGAAAAACCAAACTAAGCAAGAGTCTGAACAGTTTAATTCGGTAATTAATTCTTCAATCAAAGAATTTTCATCGCGATTTTCTCTGTTCAAAGAATTACGTTAAACACAAAAAAATTTATTATGTATCCTGATGTGACTTCACTTGATAAATTGAAATTTGATTGGTTGGAAATTAAAGAAATTGAAATATAGCTGAGTAATTGACAGCCTAGTTCAATATAGATTAAAAAATTGATCAAAACAAGAAAAGAGTTGGAATTAAATGAAATAGAAAAAATATCAGGCAATATGAGTAAACATGACAATACCAAAATTATGGAAACGCGGAATTCAATTCCAGACTCATTTGGCTGAAGAAGTTGGCTTTTGCTGTCTAAACAATATTTTCATCTACTTATACCTGAATTATTATTTTTAGAAATGAATATCATTAAAGGCTCGTCTGCTACGTGGTTTTGCATCTTCTCTTCATATTTCACTTTAAATTAAACCACGCTATAATTTTCATTAATTTCATTTATAAATATCCCTGTCGATTGCAGCTCCAGAGAACCTTTTTGAAACACTTTCAATTATTTGAAAATGAACACTACACCATCGTTATCCATTCGATAATTTCCTTTATGTGCGGTGAACGTTTCTCGTTAGAGTCGGGAGCGATGAGGAATAGAAGAAAACCATCCAGATTAGGGGAAAGGTTCTACTTAAAATTAATAATGCGCTGAGAAAATAACCAAAATTTAACATTTTAGCAGTCTTTGATAAACTGAAATTTGATTGGTTGGAAATTAAAGAAATTGAAATATAGCTGAGTGATTTACAGCCTAGTTCAATATCCAAATTCAAATCCAGACAAGAAAAGAGTTGGAATTATATGAAATAGAAAGAATATCAGACTATATGAGTAAAAATGACAATACCAAAATTATGGAAACGTGGAATTCAATTCCAGACACATTTGGCTGAAGAAGCTGGCTTTTGCTATCTTAACAATATTTTCATATACACATATCAGTGTCATTATTTTTAGAAATGAATACCATTAAAGTCTCGTCTGCTACGTGGTTTTCTTCTAAGTTTGCTCATCGATTGTTAGTGCATCTTCGCTCCATATGCCTTATCCATTTGAACTTATCAGTCAATAATTCATCAATCTCTGAAGAGTACATCAACATTGACCATACAATTGTACATCAACAATGCTACATATTGTTTGTTTCGACATAACATCTGATGTTAAATATTTAATTATTCCGTAGTAAACTTTGTTTGCCAGGAATATTCTTCGTCTAATCACAGTTGATATAATTGGTGTTATTATTAAATTCCTCTGCATATTCTATTCTGTGTATTCCTATCACCAGATCTTCGAGAGGCCGATTCGGAATTTCCTTTGTGACTGTCATTTATTTAGTTTTTTCTATATTAATCTGTAGCCCCGGGCTTGCAGAAGCTTATTTAAGTACTTTGTATGCCTGTATGATGTCTAGCTTTAATCTAGCTATAGCATCCAAATCATCAGCATACTCCATTATCTAGATTATTCTGCGATTGGGATTATTTATGATTGTGCTTCGTATGTTGATGTTGGATCTCTTACTGTTTTATCAATGGCTATATTGACTAGAAGACATGAAAGACCTTGGTGCAAGCCAGAATGGATTAGGAATGGACGTGATGTGCTGAATCTTAACATTGGATTGAACAGTAAACAAACTTTCTTTAAGATCAGTTTAGTCAAATATGGAGAAATGTTAAAATCTCTCCTCGCTTTGTAGATTGCATTTTGTTTGATGTTGTCATGCGCACTTTTAAAATATATTATTATAAATTATATTATTAGATTTTAAAATAATTTTTTTAAATTATATTATTAGATGTTGAGTGTCTTTACTTGTTTCTATATTAGGGCGATTAGATGTCAAATATAGTTTTCTCGACCTAATTCAATATCCTATGCATTTAGTCTCCTGTGCAGTTAGTTAATCTTTTTCTATATCATATGTATACCTCTATTTCATAGTTATCAGTATTTTCTGTTTTGTTTAGTCGTTCTTCAAAATATTGAGCCCACCGTGTAATCAAATTAATCCCTTTTTTTAATAAAAATTAAATTCCTACTTTCAGCAACGGCAGTCATTCGCCGGAGGAATCTAGGCGTAGGTAATGAATGAGTTGATCAGGCACATCAATAGGGCGCCACCCAGTTCCTATAAATTACTCTAAATATAAATGAATCCTAAAACTGGAAAAAGGTATATGTTATTTAAAATAGCCAATAATGATATTAAACTTTTAATAAACACAAGCACAATCCCACTAAAACCGTACTATACTAGCCATATCACTAAAAAATTTAGATCCTAACAGATTTTCCTATCTTATAAGAGCTCTTCTAATAATTCGTCTAATGTACATCGATTTCAAATTAGATTACGCTTAAATCAAGCTAAAATAAATCAGATCGAATTGTATAGTGATATTACCTGGTGGTAGTAAGAGTATTAAGCAATTAACGTAAAAGATTCATAGAAATATTAATACAATAGCAAAAAAAACTATCTGGCTTTTTTTCTTACGCTGCTCGTTTATCCAGCCCCTGGATTATCCAGTTACTAGTAAGTTCGTTTACAAGCAATTCTGTGTCCCGAATGTGGGAGTCCCCAAAAGGTCTAAAATCTACCTTGACTGGGTACTATAAAAATTAGACCCCAAAAAATGACCGGAGCTGGGCTCCAATTTGACTGGTTTTATAACGACTTGGTCTTAAATTGACCGGGTTCTGTAATAACCGGGTCATAAAACCCTCTATAAAAATACCAAAGAATAAACCTGAGTATGACCTGGCCATCTAATCTACATAGCTGTAACGGAAGGGTACGGCGTATAGACGTCTGTTCATCTCGAAGTGTGATGTTAGACTCTCTCGGCCTCGTCCCGTAGGATACAGGTGCGCTCTCAAATAAGACTAGCCCAAAACGATCTTACCTATAGCGGTCGATAATTTGTAAAAGCTACAACCATTCTAAAAGTGTTTCTTAATCGTTCGGTAACCCCTCAGTTTTATTTTAAGGTTGGTAATCATTCCTACCATTATTGACTTCTTTATAAACTTTCTTTATTTCATTTTGTGATTTTAGTCCAAAGCCATAGATCAAATTATAATGGATTACCGTCCATTTCTTAATTTTTTCTTAAAGAGTAACTTGGTTATTGATGGGGCAAGTGGAAGAAGGGGTTAAGTGACATTTTCTGAAAAAGTCCTGTTTTGTCGTAGATGAAACAGTTATGTGTATATGTAACTCTCTCCATCAGGATTTGGCTCTATTCTACAAATCTAAGCAAATACAGACTAGAAGAAGGGGCTATCTTGCATTAAATATCAAAAATTCTCTGGAAGTAGGAGCTATATGCCCATAACCCCTTCATCCATTCTAATATTTGAAAAGTTAATACTTTATTTTCTGTAGCCTTAATATAAATTCAAAAACTTAATTACTATTTAGAAGTATCACTCCAGTGGAAGTTGCACGCCAGCGTAAAAACGCTTCTAAACATAAATCTATTTTTTTTTAAATACTCACTCATTTTGGACAATCAACAAATTTATGTATGTAAAAAAGCATTTTGTGCTCTGTACCAAACAAGCCGTAAAAAGTTGACATCATTAAAGGCAAACTAAAGTCTGGACAATCAATTCCATCTCAAGATGCACGTGGACGAAATATGACAAGACCACATAAGATGAGCGATATTAATCAATTTCCCACCGAAAAGTCCCATTAGTTTCGGAAACCGGAAACATCCACATAAAAGGTATTTGACTGCATATTTGAACATGTCGCACATATATATTATATGTTGAAAAATGCAAACAACAGAATAACCCAGAAATTTTTTTTAATAAAAAAATCAACTTATGCAAAATGTTCTCGACCAAGTTCAATTTGTCATTTACTCATCCGAAGAGTGATACCTGCAGCAAATGTGATTCTGGGAAATCAAATATGATACACGAAGAGAATGTAAAACTCGGGTTTCAGTTGATGTCTAAAGATCGAGAAAAATCTTTGAAAAACAAAAACGAATGTTACATAACGGTTGACATACAGCAGACGATGCCCTCTCCCAAAACCTATGACAAATTTTGTTATTCTACTTAGGCATCCCCATAACACGTCTGAAGGGCACCAAAGTATAATGCAAACGTAGACTGAAGATGTAGGCGGTAGAGATAGTGCAGAAGTTGTAAGCTCTTTATGGAATTTCGCACAAACTTGTGAAAATGAGAAAAAAGAAAACATCTTACAGTATGGTCCAACTCATGCTCTGGCCAAAACAAGAATTTTCATGTGATTTGTTTGTACCAGCTGATGATATTGAAAGGTACCTTTGAGGTGATTGATCACAAATTTCCAGGTAGGACATACGTATTAGACTCAGATAGAGATTTTGGGCGTACAGAAAAAATTGTAAGAAAATACAGTGCCATACTTACCCCTAAACAATATAAACAGATCATTAAAACAGCATGCACAAAACAGTCCACGGTTAACGATATGGAACCGTACTTTCGTAATGTGGATAGCTTACCAACTAAAATGGGAATAAAACTCCTAGTATAGGAAATTAAAAAAAATAACCTACTGAATGAAAACGTTCCATTTACAGATGGCATAAAATGGATACCTATCAACATACGATTAATACTCTTTCAAAAAAGTTTCCTTATTTAAAAATAAATAATTATTGGAGTGAAAAGTGAAAACCTAATACAAAAAAGAAGATGTACCAAATGATTTTGTTTCAAATTCGAGTACCTTATTCTATAATTTTGTGTTTATTGTAATTTTCAATTTTCTTAGGAATACATTATTATTTTATACTTTTTTTTATATCATTTTTTTCTATGTTAAAAAGTCTTATTAAAGCAGTTGACTTTATTTGCATGTTTACTGAACCTATTATTTATTACTGTTAGTAAATGGAAGGGTTATGTAACTTTAAATTACAAAAAATGACAAAAAATTAATGATTAGCTAATATTTGTATATTCTTGAAAATAATTTACTGACTAGTCCTACTAATTAAATAAACCAAATTTTAAAATTATCTTCAGTTAAAAAATGCCAATTAATTTTACTAAAATTTAATTATCTCATCTGCATATTTTTGTAACATAACCCCTTCTTCCACTTGCCCCTTCAATTATGTTCATAAAAATTATTATAAATGTTTAAAAAATGAAACTGAACTATAAAAATTGTCAAAGGAACGTCTTTTAGTATTTTGGAAGGCTAAAATCTTTTACAAAAGAAAACACATGACAAACCTACATCTAACTCTTTACTGAAATCTAAATTAAACCACGATAATTTTCATTAATTCCATTCATAAACACCCTCTTCAGTTTTAGCCCAAGGGATTCTTATTCAAGCAGATTGAATTGTTTCAAGACGAACACTACCCCGTTAGAATCCATTCGATAATATCCTTTATGTACAATAAATGTTTTCCTTTGGTGTGGTTAAAAAGAAACTGAGCGAAAGCCTCAGGTTAAGGGAAGGTTTCTGTTTAAAATTAATAACGGCCTGAATAACTGACTGTAATTCGATATTTTATTTGCGGTTCGATGTAAAAGGAATGCCGGTGATGTTTTACTCGTTCTAAACGTACGTATTAAATGAGTTTTGGGTTTACATTTACGTAATCTAAACGTAACGATTTACGTAGAGATACTCAGTGTGTTAAGGTAAAATAAGGTCCAGGGTAAGTACAGAGACTTTATTTAATCCCGAAATACACGTGGCCTATAAATGTGGACAACCAACACGACAAGTTAGTAATAATTAACACTATATCACACACACACAATTTTCTTGAACTACCACTATACTTTTTTTTCGGTTTTCATAAATAAATATTTTCTTTAAATTGTGTACCCAATTTACTACTAATAACGAAAATAAATATTGCATTTGACAAGTCCTACATTATTTTGAACCTAAAGTAAAAAAAAATAATGGATGGCAGATGCCATGGAAGGATAAAAGAAGCAACAAATGTTGTAGATTTATTATGGAAAATATTTTTGATAAAATGCAAATAACGAAAATTATCTCTATTGAATAATCAAATGTGTTTAAAAGATGCTTTTAGGTTATTTTTTGCTTGGAAGCATAGATACCTTTGAATATAAAACTAACAGGAAGGAGCCTTGCCTATCTTTATGCACATATAAATAGGAACGGAAACGGCCATATTGAAACACCATAGATGACTCACTGTTTTGAAATTTTGGTAGTTGGTGTCAACAACTTAGAAGTTTAATAAAAGTTTTCAGCAATTTTAGTGTGTTTTGATCAGTAATAAGTACCGAATAACTGTACTGGAACACTCTTTTTGTGTGTTCTAATGTATATACATATTAATACTTATTATATTGACAGTAAAAGCAATAATATCGAAAGTAAGGTAAACACACAAAATATGGTTAGCTGCTCGTCTTGTGGTTGTTCCCCGACACGAAAAAATCAAATTTCAGTTAATTAAATTTGTCAGTTATTTAGATACAAAAACGTATTTTGTTTGAATAAAATTTTAACGTTATGAAGCCAACAAATCGTCTGGTATGCATAGGCGTAGTCAAATTGATATAGATAAAATAATATAATTATAATGTTATTCAAGATAGTGATTATCTTTTTTTAGAACTTAATTTTTTAACGTATGTTCTAAAATGTTCAGTTTTCTGAGATACTGGGCCTTAAAAATTCAGATTATTTTTTAGTTTTCGTTTGATACATATAAAACATGTTACTTTACTCATAAAAAAAACCTGTAAAATATAACTAATAATACAGAGTGTTACCTTTTTTACAATTATTTTTCTTTTCAGAAATTATTGGACTAATAAATGTAAATGTTATTTCCATTTTGATTTGGATTTCACAGTATTAAACCAATTTATCTTTTTTTTTTAAGGTTTCCCAAAGATCCAAATAGAAGAACACAGTGGATTAATTTTATTAAATAGCAAGACTTTATTCCAAACCGCAGCAGGTTATGTTCACATTATTTTGCTGAGGATTGTTTTGATCTTTGGTAAAACTGAGACTACTACCAAATGCTGTTCCAACAATTGAAGTGGACCGTTTAAAATATGAATTTTTTTTATTTTATCATTTTGATAAACATCTTTCATAGCATTTACTTATATATATACTTATATATATATATATATATATATATATATATATATATATATATATATATATATATATATATATATATATTATATATATACATATATATATATATATATATATATATATATATATATATATATATATATATATATATATATATATATATACATATATATATATATATATATATATATATATATATATATATATATATATATATATATATATATATATATATATATATATATACACATATATGTTTACCTAATTTAAATATGAACATCAACTTGGTGCAAGATGCAACTGATTACCTAACCAATTTTTGGAAATGATATGATTTTATGACAGGAATTTCCAATTTCTTAATAACTTTTTGTCGTATTCACCAAATAAAAGACATTTTACTTCTAGAAAAAATAGATTTTAGTAAGTCTTCATCAATTTAATACATTAACGATAATTATACAGTAATTAATTGTTTTAATCAACTGTAAACTTTTATCAGTTTGTAAATATGTTTTTTTTTTATTTTATTGTTTTGATAAACATCTTTCATAGCATTTACTTTTGAAAGTTAGCTTTTTTGGTTGTTGTGAAAAATGATTTTATACTCGAGTTTATTTCTGATATGGTAGTTTATTTATTGACTATTTACACTACTAGAATTAATTATATTTGTAAAAATGCTGTAGTAGATAAAAAATTCGTAGTACGTATACAAAGTTAATTTTGTTTAAGGGACATCAAACACTAAATAACTAATTACAGAAAGGATATATGTATTTTAATAATAAATAATTTAGTAGAATAGTACAGCTTTTTATTTCATTTACGAATATATATACCTAATTTAAATATGAACATCAACTCGGGGCAATATGCAACTAATTACCTAACGAATTTTTGGAAATGGTATGATTTTATGACAGGAAATTCCAATTTCTTAATAACTTTTTGTCGTATTGGCCACATAAAAGACACTACTCTTTGAAAGTTTTTTTTTTAATTAGTTTAATTTTTTACATTTCTCTGTCGTATCTAGTAAGTCTTCATTAATTTAATACAGTAACGATAATTATACAATAATTTATTATTTTAAACAAGTGTAAACTTTTATCAGTTTTTTGATTTTATTCATATTGCCATACGTCACTGCCAAACTGAAAACAGTAGTTGGCCATATCCAGCTACCATTCTGGTCTCACTTATAGAATGATATGTTCTTTGTTGTAGTTTTATATTCAAAGACAGAAACTAATAAAATTCACGGCGAACGAATCTCGATGACAGACTGAGGGGAAATTTTAGTAACATTTTTGGTAAAAAATGATACACCTTTAAATAATTCAACATAAATAAATAAAGTTCCTAAGTTTAAATAAATCAGTGGTCACGTGGGTTACAATATTAAATGAAGGCTCTGCATACGTGGTTAAATAGGTTAGATAGACGAAATTAAATGGAAAATATTTTTAGAGTTGTGGATGCACCAAATATGCGTGTAATGAGAATAGAGACAATATATCATGTATTAAGAAATATAGTTAACTCTAGTAGTGGCGGCTCGTTTAAAGTGGGAGGGCGTAGAAGAAAATAGTGCTGCTGAAGATTTTTTTTTGCTTTCCCCTTCCTACTTTTTACATTTCGTGCTACCGAAACCCTATACAGGATGTGAACTAGGAAAATGAGTTAAAGGAAAGAAACTAAACGGAAATAACATATGGTGTTTTGCTTTGAAAAATTGTTTACTGTGATAAATGCTGGATGGGCGGGGCCCCAACACCCTGCCTTACGCCACTGAACTATAGCTAACAGAGATTTCATTCCTAAAAAGTGCTACGAATACTGCGAGGAGATTTTAAGATATACATTTCGAGAGTTAATGATAAACATATTTAACCTTCAGTACACACACTGGGGTGTGGGATACCCAAGTAATAATGTTCAACAATGCCAGTTTTTTATTTTTCAGTTTTGATAAATACCGCTGGTGTAAATTTAGACTTTATATCCTATAATTTCCACACGTTCACACGAAAACAGTGAGTTAATAGTCTTGGGCTAAAGTGCATCGAACAACTGAGCCAGGTATGTTATACCCCAATGTGTGCTTTATGTAACAATTTTTGAGTTGTCGTGTTTATAGTTTTTGCCGGGATTTTTTGTGCATGCAAGTAAGTTTTACACTACAACTAGGTGTTTCAAAATTCGCATTTGATGAAAATAAAACATTACTGTTTTTTACTAAACTAAGAAGAATAGTAGTTTTACTAATGTCCACAAACCACTTTTCAAATTTTATGATGCAAAAACAGGGAAGCCTGAAATCATAATAGATAATATTGCTACAAAAGGTGGAACTGACACCTTTGATAAATTATGCCAGACATACACTACCGCGCGTTCAACCGGACGTTGGCCATTGAGAGTGTTTTGCGGAATGTTAGATTTCAGTAGCATAAATACAATAATTCTATTTAGCCTATCCAATGAAAATAAAAAGATGAAGAGATAAGATTCTTTTAATAGTTTAATTTTTGATCTCGTCCAACTTTTCTTAAAGAGAATGTTAGAAAGAACAACTCTTAGAAGTATGAGGATGACAATCAGAGATATATTAAGTACGGAAGCAGTCGAATTTTCTGTACCAGTTTTAGAGAAATACGTTTGCTGTGCTTTCTGTGAAACAATAACAGAAAAACAAAGAAAATGTGCATTCTCTGTCGGCTACCGATGTGCGAAGAGCATAGGACAATGAGTTGCGATGAATGCGCACACTGAAATTTCTTTAGTATTTGGTTACCTCGCTAAGACTGGTTTGTAGATTAAACACATTTATTTCTGTAATGTTTTACTTATTTGTATAGATATTTAAACTAATAATAATCTTTTCCGATCTGATTCGAATTTAATATTACTTATACTAAACTGAAACCCTATCATTGGCTACTACATCAATTAAAACATTCAGCGAATGTTCATCATTGGGCGACTTTTAGTGCTGCCTGTATCATTGCATTTTTTCATCGTTTTTGAAACTTCATACAATACTCGACAAACTTCAGAAGCAAGTGAGTTTTCTGTCACCGTATCCAACAATTGTTGAATTTCATAGAAATTTGAAATTCACAAATTGACAATTGAAACAGTTGTCAACTGTAATTAAATAGTTCAACTCTCATCCATTGTTTCATAGCCTACTAAATAATAAATATATTTACTCAAAAACAGACCCGAACACCTTTTAGCCATTTTTTTTAAATCTATTTTGAAAAAAAAACCATACAATATTTGCCGCCTTGAATTCAGAAAATAATGCCCTTTCTAACAATGCCAAATTCAAGTATTGTTGTCATTAAAACAAATAAAGTTAGGCTTGGATTTCAAATATGCGACAGAAAAAGAATATACCTAAAAAACATTTCTTGATTTTTGTGTACAAGATTTCATTAAGATATCTCAAAGCGTTCTCGAGATATATTGACCGTTTCCATACATACTAGCGACCCTGTATAGATTGCCTACCTATTTTTTTTTTTAATAACTACATTTATTTCTAACAAAAATAAAACTATTATAATTGTTAGGGGGTTGTGCAACTGATAGTGAGAGGTTTTATTTTTTCATATATTTAAACAAAGTTATTTAAAAATTTACTATAAAATACATGAAAATATATTTTTTCCTATGTACTACCATCATAAAAAGTAAGATGACTTATAAAATTCACGCGCATTACGTATTGGTACGACCATCCTTGATACCTGACAGAAGTTTTGTATCATTTCGTTTATTAAATTAAAAATATAGGCGTCTTTTGTAATTGTTAAAGATTTTTGGCGATTTTTAAAATGGATAGATCTATAGAAAAAATAATTTGCATAAAATTTTGTCTAAGAAACGAAATTTTTTATGCTGATACATTAAACGTGCTAAAAAGGGGTTACGGCGATGAAGCTATATCAAAAAAAAAAACTTACAAGGCTTCGCTACAAGCACTACAGTGATTGTAAAGAAGGAGCGTAAAGATAAACCTCGTTCAGGAATGAATCCATGTCAATCAACGGTGAAAACACCTAAATTAAGGATTTTGTACTGAGTAATCGGTGTTTGGGTATTCGAGACATTGCAGATATTACTGGTGTAACATTTGAAAAAATTTAATCAATTTTAAAGAATAATTTACGCTTATCTATCGTATATTCACATATTGTTCCCAAAACACTGATTTATTTTTTTAAACATCATCGTCATAAAGTTGTTGAAGAAATGCTTTCCATGGTTGATAGCATTCTGAATGCATAATTACTGCTGATGAGATATAGATCTATGTGTATGACCCAGGACCGACTTAACAATCCTACAAGTATCGTGCTGATGATGAACCAAAGCAAACAAAAAACCAAAATTGAATGAATATAATACAGATTTGAATTTTTGCACAATCATACAGGTGGATGCGTCATATTTTTTATGATACTCAACTGAAACCTGAACTTTAAACTCAGCCTAGTACGAATTCACAAACAAGGTCAATCCTGAATATTTTGCTTTGCGTTAGAGATATTGAAAAAGGTTATTAGAAAAAGTTACTATTTTAACACCATATACCGAGTTTCATGATAAAATTCGCATTTTTAAATTTTTCATTATTTTGGTCTATACACAAAATTATTACAAGTGTATTTGTGCAAGCACTTACAAAGGAATTATAATTTTTTTATTATTGGAAAACAATTTTTGGTAATTGATCAAATTTAGGAAAAAGTATATGGTATATAACAATAATTTTCATAATACAAATAATTAACTATCAAATGTGATCTCTCACAACTAGTCCTCCGTCTATTCGAATACATTTTTCGATTCTTTTATGATTCTGTTGTAATAATTTTGTGTATAGACCAAACTAATGACAACATTAAAAATGCGAATTTTGTTATGAAACTTGGTATAAGAGGTTAGAATAACATCCTGAACAACTTTTTCGATATATCTAACGCGAAATAAAATATCGAGAATTAACCATGTTTGTAAATTCGTAGTAGGCTTAGTTTAAAGTTCAGATTTCAGTTGAGTATCTTAAAAAATGTCACCCATCAATCTCTCTGACTGTGCAAAAATTCAAATTTATATTCCTCCAAATAGCGAAAATGTGGGGGTGTCTTCATCTTAAATGCGACACACTATATATATATATATATATATATATATATATATATATATATATATATATATATATATATATATATATATATATATATATATATATATATATATCCTATTGGGTGATTTCAACGACCAGCTAGGGAACGAAAAAAAGTACAGGAAAACAGTCGGCAGTTTTCCCGTTTATAAATGGACTAACCATAATGGTAGAAGATTGGTTGAACTATGTTCGCAGTTTAATCTATAAATAATGTCAACCCATTTTAAGAAGAAAATATCAAAACAAAAGACCTGGAGGTGCCCAAACACGTACATGGGTGAATTTCAAATTGACCATGTTGCCATTTCGTACCCCAATCATAAAGAGATTTTGAATGTTCAAGTCAGGAAAGGAGCAAATATAGACACGGATCACTACTTGACTGGAATCAAACTTAGCTTAAAACCTCGAAAACTTATTCAAAAGCGGCTGCTAATACCAAAGTTTGACCCAACGAAAATAAAACCAGCCCTAACAGAACAACTTGATAAACAACCAGCACAGAACTGGCAAGAAGTGAAACAAAAAATTATTAAAACAGCCTTAAAGTTGGTCCCTTTACAAAAACGTAGAAAACATCCGTGGTGGGATGAAATTTGCGAGCAAGCAGTATTAAGCCGAAGTAAAGCATTCAAAGATTGGAACAGTCAAAAAACAGCAATAAATTATAACATATTTTTGGAAGTAAGAAAAGAAACATCGAAGCTAATTAGACAAACTACAAGAAAATATGAAAACAATCAACTTAATGAAATAGAAAAAGATTTCCAAAAAATAACACTCGAAACTTTTACAAAACATTTAAAACTAAATTAACAGGCTATCAACCGCAAAGTCTTTGCTTCCAAAAGGAAAACGGACAATTAGCTCTAAATAACCAAGACAATTGCAAAGAACTTGCGAAATATTTTGAATAAATACTAAACTGCCCTGAGGCCTTAAACAAATTAGCAACACTAAAACCTAAACAAACAAACCCAGATTCATTACCACCGAATGAAGATGAAATAATTAGGCAAATCAAGCGGCTTAAAAATGACAAGTCTTCTGGTGAAGATGGAATCACTGCGGAACTTTTGAAATCCGCTGGTCCAGATACAATCAGGGAAATAACCAAAATTGTACAAGAAGTTTGGCGAACCGAACGGATTCCGGAAGATTGGAAAGATGCTATAATCCATCCACTACATAAGAAAGGAGATAGAACGGATGTAAACAACTATAGAGGGATATCTCTTCTCCCAGTTTGTTACAAGATTCTATCTCAATGTCTACTAGACAGAGCACAGGGACAGTTAGAACCTAACATTGGTGAATATCAACCAGGTTTTCGACCGGGCAGATCCTGCCCTGAACAGATCCTGAATCTGAAGTTGATTCCAAGACATCAAAAACTGTACAATAAAAATCTCGTCTGTACATTTGTGGATTTCAAAAAAGAATATGATTCTATTGACTGCGAATCTTTATTCCGAATCTTGAAAGAACAAGGACTAGATCTGAAAACGCTGGCAATTATTAAAGCAACGTTAACTAACACAAGGTCAAAAGTTAAATTCATGGGTGAGATTTCAGAGCCCTTCGAAATTAAAACTGGAGTGAGACAAGGGGATGGACTCTCGCCACTTTTATTTTACTGTGTTCTAGAAAAAGTAATACAGGAGTGGCGTGAAAAAAAGTCGGCCCTGAATATTGACCAGCCCATTAAACTGGGGAGAACCAACATCAAAATTGATTGTCTGGCATTTGCTGATTATCTAGCAATTTTAGCTCAAGATGTATTAACGGCACAGAATCAGATTGAAATCCTAAAAGAAACAGCAGAAAATGTAGGACTCCAAATTTTTTTGGATTGCTTTGAAAAGACACAATACATGACCTGCAACAGACTAAGAACGCCATTTCTAAAAACAAAATATGGTAACATTAGACGAGTCTCTCAATTCAAATATTTGGGTGAAATAATCATGGAAAATGGGTTGGAAAAAGCGGCCAATAAGGGTAGATGTCAAAAAATGGAAACGGCATTGAGACTTACACAAAATATTTACAACAAAAAATGCCTATCTAAAAACACAAAACTGAGACATTACAACACAGTTATTAAGCCAGATTGTCTATATGCTGCGGAAACGCTCATTTTGAATAGAAAGAGGGACATCGAGGACATGGAAAAAAAGGAAAGAAAAATCATAAGAAAAATCCTAGGGCCCAAGCAAATAAATAGAACAATATACCGACTTCGAGAAAACCAAGAAATCAAACAATACCCAGATATACATAGTGATATGAGAAAAAGAAGACTTAAGTTTTACGGACACATAAAACGGATGAATCCGAATAGGTTAAGTAGACAAATAGTCGAATTTTATGAAAATAGGAGTAAAGCTAAAGTAGAAATAATTAAATGGATTGCTGCAATTAAAGAGGATCTAAGATCAGCAAATATTACACAGGGTGAAATTCAGGATAGAGGCTGTTTCAGACACAAGGTTAACTTTTGGAAAGTTGGCCAGAGAGAAAAATGTAGGAAGACTGGAACAACTTGGTCTGACGAAAGGAAAAAAGCTCATAGCGAAAGAATGAAATTAGTATGGGCACAAAGGAAGGTTAACAACCACAAGCGCCTCTAATTGTACTTCGCGTGGTCCACCAGGGCCCATACGTGAATAATAATAATATATATATATATATATATATATATATATATATATATATATATATATATATATATATATATATATATATATAGAGGTAAAAACATTTACACTGATAGACCAACGTCTGCCGGGTTCTGCTAGTAACATATATAATCATGTGTTTGTTGTACTGGATCTGGAAAGGGACATTCTACATAGCCTCCAGTATATTCTGCTTTGATAAAATTATATTATCTATGTTCAGATTTATACTGTGATGATGCCGCTTATGATCCACCTATTTCGATAACTGATTAAGAACTAAAATACCTGGATAATACACTAAAATATGAATCTATTAATTCAGAAAGTAAGTTTAATTTTCAAGCAAAAATATAATATAAAATTTTAATGTTGAGGCAATGCAAACTGGATTTAAAAATCACGGTCCTGATTTACAAAATGCTGACAAGAATTGTGGTTTGCTGGTGCTCCCGGTATTAACGTTTCTAAAAAAGTCTACATTGACTAAAATTGTTTTAAAAGTCTTAAATAAGATTCACAATTGAAATAATTAAATTCCGAGCAAAATTTTACTGTTCCAAGCACTGCTTATAATGTAGTACTAAACATCAAACGTTTTGCAGGTAGGTAAATTTTTCAGATAACATTCCTTGCTTACACACAATGTTTCCATATAATTGTAGTTACGAGATTAGATTAGGAAGTTTACAGCCTAACACAGAAATAAGTTTTTTTTGTCATGTTCAGTTTTATTTCTCAACATAGTCTCCTTGTAATTCTATACACTTTTCCCAGGGATACCCCAATCTTTTTAATTCGTTTATTGTCCTAATAGTAGTTGACATATATGAGTAGTTTAGGAATGTGATGGCCTCCCTATTCGATGAAAATATATGTTCTCCGAGCGAAACTTTGAGTCTAGGAAAAAAAAGCCTGTGGGGCCAGATCTTATGAATGCGGCGAATGGTTAATTAATTCGTATCCCAATTTGTAAATTTTTGCTATGGCAACCACTAAAGTGTAAGACGGCGCATTGTCTTGGTGCAGCAAACTTTATTTTTCTTTAAATACGGCAGCATTCTGCCATTCAGCTTGCCAAGTAATGATGCGTAGTATGCCCCAGTTATTGTTCTTCCCTTTTCAAGATAGTCTATTAACACAACTCTATGACTATTCTGAAAAACTTTCATCATCACTTTCCCGACCGATGGAACAGTCTTTTTCGGAGTCGATTGACTTAGCAGTCCACTGTTTCGACTGTGTCTTTGTTTAAGGAGTGTAATGGTGTTTACAAGTTCCATCTACAGTTATTAATCGATGCCAAAACTCCAACTTACCTTGCTAAAACTGCTTCAACAGGGCTTCGAAAATGTTCATTCGAATGCATTTTTGGTACTGAGTGAGCATTTGCGGCATTCAACGCGCGATTAACTTTTTCATACTCGAATCCTCAATCAATATATGACAAGCACGTTCTTTTGAGGTGCACACAGCCTATATCTCCTCTATCTCTTTAACTTCGACTTCTATCTCTAATAATTCGACAGTCGTCTAGTACCATTTGCTGAACTTTTTTTAATTCTGTAGATAAAGGCTGCAGTTTTGGGCCGTCTCAAACATTCATCATTAACCAAGCTGGTATGAGGAGTTTAAATTTAGCTGCCCAAAATTTCAAGGTTGCAAATAATGGTGCAGAGCCCCCGAAAACAGCATCCTTTCAAATGCAAGAATTTAATGACGGTTCGATATCCGATTTTTTTCCATCTTTACAAATTATATCGATTGACATAAATGACTGTTAAACCACAACTGAGCATCTAATATGGCTGAAACTTTCAAGGTTATCATTCAACGCATGCGCAATTATATTATTAGAATATTTTTGACGAGTAGCTCCATCTTTATGTTGAGGCCGGAAACTTTACAGACTACCTTCGTATATCTGATACTGGAATTTATGAAATGTTTGCAACTGGCATCTTAATGATACTTAAAAATATCGTTTCTAAGTTTTCATCCGATTAATTTGCTACTTTGCACGAATCCAATCCCAACGATCCCAGTTTCGATTTTGAAGCGATGCGACAACGACAATCCCAAGATCCCGAAAGGAGCGAGTCAGGTTCGGTTCCGGCACCTTTTAAATTCCATTCGTGAAAATTGACATCGACACACCGCGGTCCATTTTTATCGTCGATGCGGATGAATTTTTTACGACGGTCGCCTTCGAACCGGAAGAGAAAAGTGGCCAAAGCTAGGAAATCATATTATTTTAAGACGTCCTTCGAGGAATAATCCTGTGAAAGTTCTTCCTAATGCAGAGCGTGATATATTGCGACAAATATAATGTTGTTTTTGAAAATCATCAATCTGATTGGGGATACATGGTGTAAGGGAAAGTATGTTTGTAAATTTAACCAAGAATTATTCACGTCATTTTAAAGAAAAAAGTTCCATTCAACAAGGGTCAAAAGTCTTAGGGGTTTCCGAGAAAAAAAATTGCAAAGTTACAAAATTACCAATCAAAAAGCTATAAGAATGGGCAAATTTAGCAAATGCGTGTAAAATCAAATATTAATTTGTTATTACTTAACGAATAAACTAACGATTCTTTTTTAATTAAAAATCACGTAATACATAAAGAAATATGCATCAGCAATATCAACGTCAACGTCGCAAATAATGTTACCTGAACGCTGCAACAAAAGCTGTTTCAGTAAAGCCAGTTTGTGTATTTAAATTCGATTTAAAACCAAAAATATATTCTGTACGCGAATGTGACGGTATATTTTCTATTTACGGAGAAGCTCTCCAAAATTCGGAAGCCGCTGGCGTATTTACCGGCAATGATACTCAGAAAAATGACTTTCAGCTCGGTGTGTCCAGGTTTCTCAAAGAATTTTGGATATGGGTAGTGTTGTTCCAGCATTTCTAGAATATGGGCGGCAGCAAAAAAACAAATTTACATCTGGTTGAATGAATAGGATTCATCCAGAAATACTCGAAGGGTTGCGCGACATGTTGGAGTTTCCCATTGAATTGTACAACGAACACTAAAAGAGCTATTACTCTATCTTTATCATGTACAAATGGTACAAGCAGTCTTACCCACTGATTTTTAACACAGACATAATTATTGTGAATAGTTTATTGGTCAGACTAACAGAAATTTTGTGTTAAATATCTGACCAACCGATAAAGCTTCTTTAATCGGAGACAGAATGGTCGACACTTTTGAACAGTTAATTTAATAAAACAATTCATCAGGTGTTTCTTAACCTGGCGTGAATCGCTTAAAACGTTATTATAAACCATATAATAAGTGTTAGTAAATTTAACTTTGGCATTAAACGATAATAATGTGTAAATTTCTTTTTTTGTAAGAAAACAAACCAAATTTTTACTGAAACGTATCGAATAAATGGCTATAAAAAATTATATTTTATTTCCAAATATAACCAGGAGGCATAAGAAGTCAATGCAACAAAAACTCGAATCTCGAAATATCAGTTGGTTACGTTGCTAATTTTCCAAAAAGTTGGAAAATTTCCAAAAAGTTCTGACCCTTTTTCTGCTAAAATTGGTGCATTTTGAATGCATGTTTAACGGAAACTTTTTGTTCAAAAAAGTGTAACGAATCGTTGGATAAAATTAAGAAAAGTATTTTCTTTATACCCAGTATTTACTATTGTCAATTTATATAAACTTAATTTAAAAAATTAACACACTCTCCCAAAACTTTAAAACTTTTTTGTTAACTTAAATAGACTTTTGTCCTGCAGAGATATTGCATATTCTCAAGAAAAAAAGTATATTTTGGTCTCCCAAAACCCTTTACCGCTAATCAAATTGAATGGTGCTTTAAACAAAAACGAAAAAAATTGATAAATCATAAAGGTATATAATACATGACCACGTATATCTCTTGTCATTCTCAAATTTTCAAGATAAATTGAGATACCAAACACCCCTGGTATTCTATCCTGAGATTTGAATTTATTTCCATCGTTTCAAAATGCCTTGTCGGGTATAATTTTTACATGAAAGTGATAATATAACATTACCTACTTGTTTTATTATATAAAGAAATTTATTTTATTTCATAGCAGGAACTCAGGATAATCCAATAAATACCAAAATTAAGCAAATTAGATCAAATAATGTTGAAATTGTTTTATCAATTATATCAGATTGTTTCATTTATGTCTGATATATTTTTTAATGTGCAAATTATAAAGTTACTTGTTATTGTAATTAAAATTTTGCCAGCATGGAAATTGTACCTCGAGAGATAATAATTTCTCTTACATAATTTCAATACAAGGGTTACTATTTAGGTATCCGGAATTGGCAACAATGGTATTGCTGGGCGACATCTGACATATGCTTCGTAAAGTTTAACATTGTTGACTGTAAATGTACTTCGAACGTGTTATACGAACGCTAATTGTGTTGTTTACTGATTTGAAATTGTCATCTGTCTTTTGCCCATTAAGCACCATATAAAACAACTGTATATCACTGATTTAGTGAATTCAATCATGGCCCTCGTTCGGCTCAAGAACGAATTTAAAGAAGGTCGTCCAAAATCGTTTATTGTGCCAGAAAATATCGATACTGTGTGTGGGAACTGATAAAGTCACGTGATGTACAGTGAGATTGAGATATCCTTGGGTATCAGTATGACAAGCATACGCAAGATTTTACATAAACATTTAGCCGTAAAAAAATGTGCGCGGATTGGATTCCGCGTAATTTGACAATCGCTCAAAAAAAGGTTCGTATAGATTAGTGCAAAAAAGTGCTCAGAAAATACAGTCATGGTTAGTCTAAAGCCGTGTATAATACGTGTGACGAATCTTGGATATACGCGTATGAGACTGAAAGTAAACAGCAGTCCACTATGTTAAAATAAACCAAACGCAACAAAAGCTTTAAAAAAAAATAAAACAATTTTATACTTTGTTATATATCACTTTTATTTTTAAAATTTAATAAAATAAAATTTTATTTATACTTGAAAAAGAACAAAATCAAACCATAAATTTTCTGGACCTTTCAATATTCAAACAAAATAATACACTAGAATTTAATATCTATAGAAAACCCACATACTCAGATATAACAATTACAAAAGAATCAATCCACCCCATTACACTTAAATATGCTGCATATAAGTCTATGATCTACCGAGCTTTCACAATTCCATTATCTGAAAATAATAGAAAAATAGAACTGCAAAAAATACAACTAATAGCACAAAATAACGGCTTCAAAGAAAAAGAAATTATTTACTTAATAAATAAAAAACGGATACAATTAGTAATTCATCAAGTATATTCAAAAGTAAAACAAATGATAAAAAGTACTGTAAAATTTCATATTTCGGTCCAATTTCAGAACAAATAGCTGGCTCTTTGAAGAAACATAATTTGCAAATACGTTTAAAACCAGTCAACTAGTAAATTAATATTTAATGCCAAAGATAAAACATCACCAAATATAAAATTTGGAGTTTATATGTTAAGTTGCAACGTGTGCAGTAGCTGCTATGTGAAACAAACCGGCAGAAATTTTCAGACCAGATTCAAAGAACATAAATCCGCATACATATTAAAGAAATAACACTCTAATTTTGCGAACCATTTCATAGATACCGAACATATATTTCCCGAGATTACAAATTTGAAAATTTTACATACAGCGCCAAAAAGCAGAAAATGAAATATTTGAGAAGCTATTGAAATTTATAAATATAATAAGGACTCGTCTAGACAGCTGTTAAACGATCAGACGGATCTCCGAAATTCCTCACTATTTAAAATATTGTAAAAAATTAACCCCAATAAAAGTATAAAATTAGGTACATAGGATACATAAACAGCTGCAAAGCCTTAGTTTTAAAGTAGTGTTTGGGAATGTAAAATCGTTTTACGAATTCATAGTCACACAAATTTTTAAAAATAAAAGTGATAAATAACAAAGTATAAAATTCTTTTATTCCCTTTTAAAAATCTAACTCAAACTTTATTCCTTTGCCTTTTCCAGAAGCCTTTGAAGAAATAAAAAAACAACCAACGACGCAGGATCATTCTTCATCATGGCAACGCGAGCACTCGCACATCGGACCAAACAACTCAATATTTGACCGGTCAAAACATCGAATTGATGGATCAACCACCGTACAGTCCTGACTTGGAACCCAATAATTTATTTTTGTTTCCATCCATGAAGAATAAATTACATGGTCAACGATTTTCGATGCCCCACGAAGCGGTTGGTGCGTTCAGAATGCATGTTTTGGAGATACCTCAATCGGAATGGAAAAAATGCTATGAAAATTAGTTCAAACGTACGCAAAAGTGTAACGATCATCGCGGAGAATATTTTTAAAAACAATATTGTCATTTTCAATGACTAAATATTTGTTTTTATTTATTATTCCGGATACATAAAAAAAATTAAATGAAAATCATTTTACATAAAATCTATGTTCGAAATATCTATTATTCCACTACGCTAAAGAGATTAACGACTAAACACCAAATCGCTTTATTTAACTTATCGACCCGCGTTTCACTAACCATGTTAGCGTCATCGGGAGATAATTCTTCGAGATTAAAGACCTATTCTATATAACCAACTTTTTAAATCATGGCTTGGTAACTTCACTGTTCTTGATTTTTACACGCTTCATTAGGTATGGTTGTCAAACAAATAGAACTTAGTTCAGTTTTAAATTAAATTAATCTCCTGATGATGCTTACGTGGTTAGCGAAATGCACGTCGAGTTGTTATATAAACTTATTTGATGTTTACTGATAAATCTGTTCGAGTTTGGCGTGTCACATTAAAGATTCCAATAAAAAAATTGTTATTAATTGGTGTCGATTTGCCAGTAATAATAATTGGTGTTGAGTAGAGTTTCCGAACCCCCCTTATTCTGGTTTTCTGGACCCCCCCTATAAGAAAAAAACTCTAATGCCCCCCTCTTCAATAATAGTTAATTATACCAAATATTAAAATATCGTTGCATATTATCTATATCTATTTTATTTCTTTATCTAACCATTAAAAATCACAAAATATAAATTAACTAATGTATCAAATGTATCAACTAAATAATCCCATCGAATGTAGTAAAGAATTATTTATTTAAGAAATAATCACATATAAACACAAAATCTTATTGATTTTGAAATAAAAAAAATAATGAGATGGTTGAGGCTGGTAGAGTTTTAACAATTTGTCAATATCGGGTTCCAATTCCGTTAATATGTGTACAGTCTGTTCTCACTGATGTGCAGTCTGTTCCTCTCTTAGACCGGAAATTAGATACAGCACTGAATCCACCCTCAGTCAAATTCGATGAAGGAAATGCAATTCAAATATTTTGTACTATTACCCAGACTCCAAGGTAAACAGCTGGTCTGATTTTTGAAGTAAGAACTTTTGGTATACATTTCTGAATTTTACTTTTAGTTCTTCGTTAATTGTGAGTTTTACGAGTTCCTCTTCTAAATTTGATGATTCTGCTGTATCTGCATTTGCGAAAGGAACTAAAACCCAACTCCGTACATTCATATTTCAAATATACTGGAATCGCTCCGTAAAATCAGCATGAAGAATGTCAAAATGTTAGCAGTAAGTAAGAAATCTTTGTTTTGTGGAAACTGCTGATAATGTGGGATAGTGGTGTATTCACCTCTATCCAGATTTCGTTTGAACAGAAGAAGTTTTCCCATAATAGCACCTATGACGTTTTTTGATTTAATTAAATTCGACTCATCATCTTGTAATTGTAAATGGACTTCATTAAGTATTTTAAACAGATATGTAAAATAAACGATGTCATTTTTGGATATAATCAAGTTTTCACGCAATTTTTCGTCTATGTTTTTAAGAAAGTCCAGTACTGAGTCAAATAGATTGAAAATACGATTCAGACAAATTCGTTTTGAGAACCAACAAACTTCTATGTGCAGCAGCAAGCCATTGTCATCTTCATCAGTTTCACTACAAATGGCAACTCTAATAACGCAACTCTCACTCTAATATCGTAATAAGCGACGTACGCAGCCGTTCATTCAATTTTTTTCCAACCAAATGCTGACGATGAATACAGCGAGTACACCCGGTATTGTTTGTTCCAAATGCGCTATGAAACCCTTTTGATACCCCGTCATTGTCGGAGCACCATCAGTAGCAGCTGACAAAATATTACGAATAGGAATTTATTTATCTTGAAAAATCTTATTCATGGTATTAAATATCGATTCTCCCTTTACATTAGTTTCCGAATTTTTAGCAAATAATAACACTTGACATTTTTTTTCTTCGTTTATGAAGTTCCAGTTCCGTTAATATGTGTAGAGTCTGTTCTCACTGATGTGCAGTCTGTTCCTCTCCGGACCGGAAATTAGATACAGCACTGAATCCACCCTCAGTCAAATTCGATGAAGGAAATGCAATTCAAATATTTTGTACTATTACCCAGACTCCAGGGTAAACAGCTGGTCTGATTTTTGAAGTCAGAACTTTTGGTATACATTTCTGAATTTTACTTTTAGTTCTTCGTTAATTGTGAGTTTTACGAGTTCCTCTTCTAAACTTGATGATTCTGCTGTATCTGCATTTGCGAAAGGAACTAAAACCCAACTCCGTACATTCATATTTCAAATATACTGGAATCGCTCCGTAAAATCAGCACGAAGAATGTCAAAATGTTAGCAGTAAGTAAGAAATCTTTCTGTTTTGTGGAAACTGCTGATAATGTGGGATAGTGGTGTATTCACCTCTATCCAGATTTCGTTTGAACAGAAGAAGTTTTCCCATAATAGCACCTATGACGTTTTTTGATTTAATTAAATTCGACTCACCATCTTGTAATTGTAAATGGACTTCATTAAGTATTTTAAACAGATATGTAAAATAAACGATGTCATTTTTGGATATAATCAAGTTTTCACGCAATTTTTCGTCTATGTTATTAAGAAAGTCCAGTACTGAGTCAAATAGATTGAAAATACGATTCAGACAAATTCGTTTTGAGAACCAACAAACTTCTATGTGCAGCAGCAAGCCATTGTCATCTTCATCAGTTTCACTACAAATGGCAACTCTAATAACGCAACTCTCACTCTAATATCGTAATAAGCGACGTACGCAGCCGTTCATTCAATTTTTTTCCAACCAAATGCTGACGATGAATACAGCGAGTACACCCGGTATTGTTTCTTCCAAATGCGCTATGAAACCCTTATGATACCCCGTCATTGTCGGAGCACCATCAGTAGCAACTGGCAAAATATTACGAATAGGAATTTATTTATCTTGAAAAATCTTATTCATGGTATTAAATATCGATTCTCCCTTTACATTAGTTTCCGAATTTTTAGCAAATAATAACACTTGACATTTTTTTTCTTCGTTTATGAATCGAACGCATGATAAGAGTACCGCCCCCGTTGGGAACATATGGTGTCGAACCAAGACCAGATAGGTAAAGTCATAGACATCTTCAAATTCGGACTGGGCACCTATAAATGGACAAAAGTACTATCCGATTAAATTAGTGAAGCTTGAATTAGTACTAGCCAATTAAATTAATTAGGTGACTGTTTCAGGAACTTTTAAATTTAAACATTTTTCAGCCTGATCTGAATTTTGGGAATCGGCTAAAACAACTAGAGAGAAGTTCGGTGGAGAAGAATAGAGCTGTTTCTTACAGGTCAAAGAATTTATCAGAATTTCAAGGAAGTTGCTGTTAAACCAATAAATTTCCTCAAGTCTTATTTTGATTTCTTAAGTATAACAACAATAATTAATATTTTTATTCTAATTTATACAAATGGTAAAATTCACGCGTTTGGCGTATCTATAAAACCATTTGATTTTTAACTTAATATTACTGTCCTTGACATCTGGCAGAAATTTCATAATATTTCGTTTGTTAACTCTTTAGTGCATAGTGTCACTGCTGAGTTACATATCAAGTGTTGGCCTGTAAGAAACATCTGTTGAGCATTTTAAAAACTAGTGTATGTAACTGAGCAGTGTGAACATGCAGAAAAAGCTTTCAGCCAATCAAAACTGGTTCCAAGACCGGTTCAATGAAAAGTCGGTTGTTTTGGATTGGTTTGATGTGTTATTTTTATGTTTAGCAAAGGTTTATTTTTGCAGAAAAAAATATTTCTTGCTTTTTTATTGTCTTATCATTTTAATATCTGAAAGTAGTATGCATTTATTTATTTACTCACAATATGATTGTGTTTGTGTGTGCAACTTTACATCATGCAACAGCGGTTGTGTTTAGATTGCAATGTTTTCGTAATTTTGTAGTAAGTTTTGGGTGTTTTGCTTTACAGAAATGGATTCAGAAGACTATTTTGTTATTGATAAAGTAAAAATTAGAAGAGAGGTGGTTGCAGCTCTTTTGGACATCCAAATTGCAAGTGAAAATGAATTGATGTTAACGGAGGTTGAACTTGAATATATAGCTGACGATGAGGAGTTGTTCCAAAGGTTGGATAATGCCGTTCTCATGGAACTTCCACAGATTGGCGAAATGCCTTCGACTATGAATGAACCTTCTGTATCAGCAGGTGAGCCTCATCCTCGAAATCAATCGGCGATCACTCAGAGTCCTACTCAGGATGAAAATTTTGGTCAGAGTAGGCAGAAACGTTGTCTTAACACACCAGGTGCTTTGGAAGTAGTCTAAAATGATACACCAAAGATCTCCACTCGAAAACCGAATACAGGTAAATCAAACAAGTTAAAACTTAAGTGGAATCACAATAATTTGAAACTTGATAAGTCTGAGATAGAACTCAAGGTTCTCGACAGTTAATACCAATTTTTCAAATATTTTTTGACGACAACTTAATAAGTAAAATTGCTTCAGAAAGCAGTAATTACTCAACTCAGAGGGACCTTTTTAAATCTAGAATAGTGACCAGTATAGAAATAGATAGGTCTATAAATGTCTTGCTATTTTCCTCGGTCTCAAGAGTTACCAAGTAAGGGACATGTGGAATATACAACCCGAGAAAGCCTCATAAGTTGGGTTTTAAATTAATTTGTTTTATGAAACGATAAAGGATTTTCACACAAATTTGAAATATATTTAGGCCAAGAGCAGGTTATGTATACCGAAGAGCCCAACCTAGGAATGTGTGCCAATGTGGTAATTAAACTTGCGAGAAATACCAAGAAATGTAAACTATAAAATATATTTTGTTAACTGGTATTCAACTGTTCCACTATTTAGTTACCTAAAATCACAATGAATTTTTGCAGAAATAAACGATACCAACTGCCCACAAGTAGTAAAAGTATACAACCGACGCATGGGTGGAGTTGACATGATGGACTCTCACATAGGAAGGCATAGAATTCGAATGACAAGCAAAAAAATTGTACTTTTATCATATGATAGATTTGGCTGTTGTGAATGCTTGGCTCCTTCATTCTGCCAATTCGGGGAAGCCAATAACCAAAAATAAAATTCCGGATTGAACGAACAATCTTTGTATATGATAGGTGCTAGAGAGACACCTAAGAGAGGAAGGCCAACGCCACTAAAAAATGTTATTCCGCCAAAAAAAAAAGTGATGGTCAAGACCTCCTTTACCAGTCGTAAAGGATAAAACAGATTACTGTTCTAACTGGGAAGCTATAAGAAATCGGTGCAAAATGCCAAGTTATTTTCTAAACACTAATGTAATGTGCACAAAATGCAACTTTGATCTTTGTTTCCGCGCAAAAAAAATTTCCACAAATTTCATGTATAGCTGTTTTTTTAAATTTTTGTTAAATTTTTTATTAACTCTTTTATTAATAATAAATAATATTTGTATAATTATAATTAATAACGATTGTTGTTAAAATGTGAGAACTTTTCTGTCATCCCTTCATTCCCACCACTGCATAATGTAACTCAACGGTTACCGGACCGTTTTTTCAAATTTGACGGGAAAAAATGATCATCTTTTAAAGCATTTTTCCTGCTAATCTGAGTGCCTATTGGTATTTAAAAATTTTGTTTCTTCATGCACTAAAGGGTTAAGTTAGAAACCAATGAATTTGCATTAAGTTTTGCATACAAAAAAATAATTTTTTCTTATGGTGGATTAGACATTTTGAGAAAGCGTTTCGGCGAAGCTGTGTCAAAAAAATATTTACAAGTGGTACGTTAACTATAGTGATCATGAGAAGCACGAACCGTTTAATCGTAGAATAGTTTATTTTTAATGAGACGCCACTGGTTCTAACATGGAAAATTATTAAACAGGAATTCCTCGGAACTGGTATCAAAATTGCGATCGACACAAAGCACAAGTTCAAAATTTAACGGGAGCCATTCGCTACGGCAACGGACCGTATCGGAACGGCTGAAAAGTTACCAGAAATTCGAAATTTACAGATCCGTTCGACGAATTCAGCCTGCCGAATGGCGATTAGTATATCATCGAGAAATATTTCTGTATTAATTTTCAAACTTTTCGCATTAAACCTCATCAATGCATCAGGTAATTAGAAACTTCAGAGAATAAATTTTGAAGATTGCTTCACTGAGTTCCGCGACTAAATCGGATGTCAGAATCGAGGAATCGATTTCTAAGATGTCGTTTAAACATGTCAAATCATGTCCATGCAAATGATTTAAACGACGAAATATCGAGAAACAGTAAACTCAGAGAGATTTAAGACTTAACTTATATTTTTCTCTAAAACATAGTGCGTTTCGCTACACTATAGATTTTTCGGAATGAAATTGTGTTCTGACAAATAGTAGGTATTAAATAATTAAGTAATTTTACATGTTTTTTTGGGGATTCCCAGAACTCTTACTCAGGCTATTTTTTAGCGGAGAATGGTTGAAGTCTACTTGGTTGTTAAGAAGGAAATCTGTGTTTATGTGACGATTTATTTCCAAATATTGTAAAACATTTATATTCGTCTTTAAATAAAAAAAATTAAAATCTCAAAAGTGTTGTTTTCGACAAGAAATAGATTTCTTAAATGAAGGTCTCAATTTTATTTTACCGACATCCAGTAACACTTTAGATGATATGGTAGCCAGTATTAAAACTGATACTAAGCACTTCCCGGAGTCTTCCAAAGTTTTCATCAGAGAGTCATATAAAGGCAAAATTGCAAAAGATATTTAAAATAAAAGTCAAAATATGTCAAATGTTTACAATATTGTCAAGCGTCTGCGAGAGAAGGATTGTTTATATTTAAAAGGAGATAAGGGAAATAGGATTGTAGTAATTGACAAAGATTTGATCAAAAATGGTTAATGAAGTCAGAGATACATTGAAATCTTATCTCGTCTGAAAAACAAACTACACGTTTCAAATCCGAAAGGGCCGAAATGATATGCCTTACCAATGATTTATAAACCTGGAAAGAGAGATTGAATCATTTTCTGATGATGCTAACTTGACTAACGAAACGTGCGTCGAGAAGTTTAAAAAATTGATGTTCAGCGGTAAATATCTTGGAGTTTAAGCCTTAAGTTACTAATATTTATATTACATTCATTCTCGAGTCGTGCATTTTTGGATGTTTTAATGACTAGAAATATCAAAAATGTCTTAATTTTTGATATTTTAAGAAAAAACACCATCACTTCAACAATATATATATATATATTCCTTACTATTCGAATATAGCTTATATAACTAATATACTCGTCTGCACGTTTCTGTTTCTCCTAATAAGACTTCTTCCATAAAAAAGAAATAGAGAGAGGGTTATTTCTTTTCTCCAGCTTGTTCTCAATTTTTTCTTCTTTTTGTTTTCTGTTTCAGTATTACGTCCACCAGCACTCTCTATACTTGCCCACACCATTTTAACTCATTTATTCTTATATCATATATTATAAAGGATGATTTTTTATGTGTCCCAACTTCCGATAGGGGCCGTTGTCAAATAAACTTTGAGTTTGCGCAATCATATGTCGAATTTTTTGGACCAAAAACGACGTGGAGTGACCACTTCACAGCGGTATTATTTAGACACGTATAACGGCAATCCAAATGAGATTTGTGGCGATTCGTAACTTTTAATGAAATCTGGATTCATTACTAAACACAAGAATGAAGGAATAGTTAAAACTCTGGTTTTTATCCGTAGAACATGCCCCGAAGAAGATGAAATCGCTTCCATCTTCCAAAATTACTATAGCCACTGCTTTCTGTGATTCTCAAGGAATTATCGCCACATCCACTCTATCTTCCGGACTTGGCCCATCTGACTTTATTCTTCTAAACCAACTTTCTGTCCACACATAAAGAAATAGAAACAAAGAAATTTCAAATAAAAGCATTGTCATCGAACAGAGAACTATTTTGCAAAGCTTCACAGATCGTACTTTTTGGAAGGCATAAAAAAGTTGAAAAAATTGTTGGGTGATGTGTATCGAAAAAGAAGGGAATAAAACTTTTCGGTCTATCCTCATATAGCACTTTTGAAATCAAAACTTTCTTACATAAATATCGGCATTTACTTTCTCCAGGTTTAATTATTTACGACGTTAACCCCTTATGTAACCAATACTCCTGAACTAACTTCTATAAAAATGATGTTAGCTCAAGTAATAAAGCATATCAAAAATTTCATAAAATTTGCAGAAAAGTAAATGAACAATTTATGCAAAACCTTTATGAACTTTTAACAAGTTTCTATATTTTTTTTTATTTGGGCGATGCTTATTATTTTGTTTTTACTTAGACGCAGATAAATATTCTATTTGCGAGTCAATAGTTATATGGATAATATAAATAAAAACGCATTGACTGTTTCATAAAATATATTTCTAAAAAATATCGTTGAATCACCAAATAATCACATTCATCATTAAAGCTCAATAATATCAACTGCATTACAGATGTTTAATTTACAGATGGAAGTAAATACGCACAGAGTTAGAAAACTAAACTATTCTTTGTAAATTAAACTGTTAGTTCTTCTTTACTTTTTGTCTGGATCGTCCACAGACATATCTCGCAGAGAGATAAACGAAGTAGATGAAAACTAGGACGGATCCTAGTAAAAACCCAATAACATCCAGCAGTAGATACTGATAGAAAGGCATGTCAACTGCAGCAGATCTCATATGTGGCGCTCCTTTGTAGCGGGCAACGTGCTCGACCCAGTACACCGCAGTGTCGAGTGGTGGAACTAATCGGTCTCGAAAACGGCTGGATAGCTCTTTTGCCTTTTCCTGTATTCTGCGAAAGAAGGAAAAGCTTTAAAGGTCTACACAAAGTTATTTCTAAACGTACACCTAAAGTTTACTTTATAAATATTTTCTATAATAAGAATTTTGAAATGAACTGTAGATGGCACACAAAGTTGGCACACCTAAATAATCAAAAGTATTTATATTAATAACAGCTACGCCTATGTCCCTCTTTAAGGGTCCGAATTTATTGGGTTTGCTAGATTTCGAGATGTTAATAGTTCAAATTGAAGAAAACGTTGAACATGTAGTCCAAATTTCTAAAATTATCACCAAGCACATCGAGAAGCAAGTACGATTATTGTATGTGATTTCTTCCCTAAAATAGTATTATAATGTTTGACAATTGTCCATGTTCGCCTGATTTAGCTCTGTGTGAGGAGACCTTAATCGCTACTTTAGATACAATTCCCAAATATGTGATTCAAAATGGGTTCAAAATATGGTTTGGATGTTTCCATACTATATTGACTGCTAACGGACTATATAGAACAAAAAATAAGAAAAAACTAATAATAACTACTAAAAAAACTAATAAGAAATGAACTAACAGATACTCTAACATACACGGATATATTACTTACTCTTGATGAAGACTTTTTGTCAAAGCTTCTTTGACTGTTTCGTAAGTTACATCTTTTAGCTTCAATATCACAGCTGTACCTTGTGTTTTCAAGGCCTCTGCATTTAATGGCTGATCACCATATTGAGGCATCATCAACACAGGTACTCCACAATGTACAGCTTCTGTTGTTCCCAGTAAACCTCCATGAGATATAAATAACCTTGTATTGGGATGACCTTTAGAATAGGATTTTAATATATAAACAATACGGAGAGTGGAGGAAAACTTACATAAAATATCAAATTGAGGTGCCCATTTACTAGTCATTACATTATCAGGTTTGTCAGTCATAGTTTCATTTTCCCACTTCCACAGGACACGGTATGGTAGCTCAGAGAATACTCTATTAAATACTTCAAGTTTATCTGAGGGAAATGTATATCCTTTTAGTAAAGAACCTAAGCTGAAGTATATTAAACCGTCTTTCGCTGCTTTTGTCCATTCTTCCATTTCCTAAAATTATAATAATATCAGAAATCTATGTACAGGATAATTCACGGTGACTTCGGTGATTTACAGAGAACTACTTGGACTAATAATTTTAAATTTTGAGTACTTATCTAAATGACCATGAACTCTCTTGCCAGATCTATTCGAAGCAGATTCCAAGTTCGTTTTCTTTAATGGAATACCATATATGTTATTACATTTTTAGATTCTGTGAAGCATTTTGAAACTTTTTATGTAATATTTATTATACATATTCTGAGCCGTTTCGGAAATAAAAAATATTATTTACAAAATATGGCAACAAACCTGAATAAAAATATTTTTTTTACAACCAGCATAGCTAGATATCTGACTTTTTTAATACGGTTCCTTAATAGATTGTTTGATAACAATATGACATGAGAATTATTTTATCGCATGCAGGGCGTTTACAAAATAGTGTCCTTTTGATAGAACTTAAAAATTTATCTTATGAAGGAATTTTAAATGGAACGTCCTGTATTTTATCGTGCAGCACAAAAGAGCAATAAATTCTGTATCTAAAAGTGTAAAAAAAACCAAAATAATGCAATTAAAGCAAAGATAACGGTTTATTTTATTTTAGTAAACAAAACTAAAATTACAAACATGTAATATGTAAAAAACTATTTTTGTAGCAAATGTTCGAAACGCTAACCGTTTACCTTTAAACACTTCAACATTCTAATATGGACTCCTTCCGTGGCGGCTGTTCTTATCTCAATAGGATCTAAGGTTGCGAATGCTTGACTCACCCGATGAATGAACTCCTCTCTAGAATTTACTGGCGTTTTGTAGATATCTTTTACAATACCCCAATAATAGAAATCAAGAGAAGTTAAATCGGGTGATCTCGGCGCCCAATTCCACGAAGTCTAAACCACCTGTCTTGGAATAGTTCATAGAGTTGCCTGCTTAGTTCTTCTATACGGTGTGCCGGAGCACCATCAAGCTGGTACCAGTTGCATCGGTACACTGCCAGTGGAAGGTTTTTTGTCAAATCTTCTAATACTGTTGTTACTATTTCTAGATAATTTCGTAAATGTAACTGTTCATCGCAAATAAAGTATCGAATTTCTTTGTCCATGATTAAACAAAAACATTACAACCAAATTTATCTTGATATGCGAAATCCCTGGTAAAATGATGATTTTTGTTGCCCAGAAGTGACAATTTCACCTGTTATGTTTATGTTTAGGTTATGTTTTGTAAAAATGTGGACGTTCCTGGAAACGAACTAATAAATTACGAGGGCAGTCGTCTGGCTTGAGAAAATGAGCTTTAGAAAATTTGTAAGGGTGCATGTCGTGTTTTTTCAGTATTCTTTGTATTAGCGAGAATGTTGTATGCAGCCCATCTTCAGCTCTTCTAATAGAAGATTGTGAATATGCATAGAAATACGTCAGAATATTAACCTCATAATCCTCATCAGATATTACTGGTTTGGTGAAATTCCGGGGTGCCTTCGAAAAACTAAAATTTATAAAATTTGTTGGAACTCGTCTAAATTTTCTTTTTTTCCATTCGTGTTTAAATACGTAAATAATGGATTATCAAACTAATAGTGTCAAATACATACGTTTTCATAATATTTGTTTATATTTGTTAATATTTCATAATCTGTGTATTAATTGCAAATTATTTTGGTTTGTTTTCTTATAAGTCGAAAATCGCTAAAAATTGGTATATCATTACGTAACACATTTAGATACAAATGTATTGTTCTTTTGTGCTCCACTATAAAATACCGGGTGTTCCATTTAAAACTCCTACATAACATGCTTTTTTAAGTTCTATCAAAAGGACACTATTTTGTAAACGCCCTGTATGCGATAAATTAATTCTCGTATCATTTTATCATAAAACAATCTATTAAAGAACCATATTCAAAAACTCAAGTCTCTAGCTGTGCGGGTTTTAAGAAAATGTTTTTATGTTCGAGGATGTTTCTTGTTAAATTTCTTAAAAAATATTTTTTATTTCCGACGGCTCTAGTTACATAAAAGAGTTTCAAAAAGCTTCACAGAATCTAAAAATGTAATATTATATAAGGTATTCCATTTTAAAAACAAAGTTTAACGCAGAAAATATTTTAAATGAAGACCTCATATTTGTTTGCATAAGTATCTAAAATTTCAAATCTTTACTTTAAGTAGTTGTCCGTAAACGTATAATGTTCTATTCACCATGAATCACCCTGCATTTCATAGTTCTAACCTAGGTGAAATAAAAGCAAAAACAATCTAAAATTGGTCACAAATAAGCCAGAAGAGTACGGGGGTTATTAGAAAAGTGCTCAGCCTAACTTGCAGTTTAAATCATTTAGATTAACGACGTTCTATCGTTTTAATATGCTCAGTATAGAGCTATTGGTCCAACTCTTTGAAATAAGCAGTTGTTCCAGCTGGTCCAGCGAGCTATTTTCTAGGATTTGTGAAGAAGAAGTTCCGTAACAACAAGCAGGGCGTGTGCAGCCGCATTATCGTAATGAATCAACTCTTTCCGGTCAGTTGTGGATGCTTAGCCCGAATAGCTAACTGATCCAGTACTGAAGGGTAATACTTCATCTGCTCGGAGTAGATAAATTATTACGCTATATGGCAATCTAGTCACGTTCACCATATTCAGTGGATGTACTACCACGTCTAAATTTAGTATTTTTATCGTAGTAGTATCGTAACCAAGGGAAAGAATTCTTTAAAGTGAAATCTCACTTCAGCGTATCGTTCATGGTTCAAACCCTTGCAATAAAATTATTTATAATAACTTAAACATCAGTTTTATCTATTTTTCAGAAAATATTTTAATAAAAAATTATTGTATCGGGGCAATGGAAAATCATGTACATAATCATGTACAGTAAGAAAAATAAATATCTCTCTATCTATAAGGGAATATATTTCTAACTAAAATGGAATGGTGGAATTTGATCAAAAAATATTTGAAGACATTTCTCTTACAGTAATAAACAAGTTATAATAATAATATTTAAAACTAACCAATTAATACGACATTGATAAGAACAAAGGATGGTCTCATAGAGAGTACCTATAAAAGGAATGGAATTAATTTCATAAAGGTTTGAGAGAGAGGATGAGCTAATATAAGTCGGAAAGAAGAAATTTAGATTAGAAAGAAGAATTTTTAATGTAGTCATACCTTGGGAAGTTTCTGAGGCTTCCTATTTGCTACATGTATTCCTCCTACTTCCACGAGGCTGGGACTAAGAGGTCTGGCCCCATGTAGAGTATGATGGATGTTCACCAAAAACAAACTGGCATTGTAAGGATCAACTGGATCATAACCGATGTATTTTCTGGATAGTGCTGTTCCAGGATTCTCCATAAATATCTTGTACCAAGCTTTGTGTGCTGAAAACCCATCAATTTCAATTATATTATGTGTAAGTAAAGATTAACCGCGTAAAAATAATTCGGACTTTGGCAGATATCTGCGAGTCTAGGAATTATCTCCATATAAATATATGTGATCATTTGAACAAATAAAATGAATGTTAGACACTATAAATCATTAACTGACAATTTGACTTGCATGTTTTACCTAATTCTTCATCTTCATCAAACTTGGCTCCTACTGATAATCACTAATTCCATTAGTTGCAGAATTAACTGAATAAAAAAACTGATACATTAATAAGGGCTATGTTATTAATACAGAGCAATTCTTGTTCAAATATAAAAGATCGTTCTTAGTATAAATAAATAATGGATTATATATTAATGATCTCCTCGGCATTCAACGTTCCGCCATTCTTATCATGTATGTCGTCATCTTATCATCGGAGTCGCTAAACCCTCACATAGTCTACAATACCCAAATGTTTGTACTCATGCTTCACTCTATTTAAGGCCGGAGCAGTCACTCAAGAGCTAATGTTATTTCAGTTATGTTTCCTAACAAGACGATACGAGGGTTGCTATTTATATATCCGGAATTGGCAACTATGTTGTTGCCAGGTGCCGTCTGAAATATGCATCGTAAAATTTGACACTGTTGACTGTATACGTATTCAGAACATTTTGTCATATGGGCGATGTTTGTGTTGTTTAGTGACTTGAAAATTTCATCTCAGTCAAAAAATGGTATTAACTCAACTGGATTATCTCAACAACAGTGAATCGATCAACTCACATCGACTTTTGACGATAAAGCATCATCTAAAAACACTGTATATCACTGGTTTAATGAATTCAATCGTTGCCGTTGTTCGCTCACGGACGAATTTAAAGATGATCGTCCAAAATCTTTTGTTGTGCCAGAACACATACACAATACTGTGCGCGAACTGATAAAGCAACATCGTCATGTGACGTACCGTAAGATTAATGCATGCCTGGGCATTAGAATGACAAGCATACACAAGATTTTACATGAACATTTAACCGTGAAATAGATTTGTGCACTTCGGATTCCGCATTATTTGACAATCGCTCAAAAAAAGCTCGTGTCGATTGATGCAAAGAAATGCTCAAAGAATACAATCGATGTGCTTCAAAAGTCGGGTATAATATCTACGCAGGTGACGAATCTTGGATATGTGCGTATGAGCCCGAAAGTAAATAGCGGTCGACTGCATCGGTCTTTCAAAACGAGTCAAACCCAACAAAAGTTGTTCGCGCAAGAAGCAGTTCAAAGCAAATGGTCCCTTGTTTTTTTGGGAGAAATGGGCATGTGTCTACAATGCCACTAGATATAATCATACAAAAGTTGATTCTGAATGGTACACAACACCTGAATGGTACACCACTTGTTTGCCAGGAGTCTTTGAAGAAATTTAAAAAACAACCAACGACGTAAGATCATACTTCACTATGACAACGCAAGCTCTCACACATCGTATTAATGTGTCAGCCGCCGCACATTCCTGATTTGGGACACAATGATTTTGTATCCCCGTCCGTGAACAATAAACTACACAGTCAACGATTTTCGACGCCAGAAGAAGTTGTTGATGCTTTCAAAATGTATGTTTTGGAGATACCTTAATCGGAATGGAAAAAGTGCTTTGAAAATTGATTCAAACGCATGCAAAAATGTATTGATCATCAGAGAGACTATTTTAAAAAACGATAAAACCTATATTTCAATGATAAATATTTATTTTTATTCATTATTCCGGATACATAAATAACAACCCTCGTAAATCTGATCAGGCTGGCGAATTAAATACTATTATCGCAGTTCTTTCTAAAAATTGCAATTTCTAATGACCTGCAAAGATACTTTTAAGGTGACCAGAACCTCGTACTCGGGAATAACCTTGATACAGTAGCAATATGGCAAAAGAAACAGCAAGTCCAATCGGCTCAGTATTTTATGAAAACTTAAACCTGCGCTTTTCATATCAAAATTCGGATAATTGCCTGAAACGACATCTGCACAAACTCATAACATTTTAGTATTTCAAATAGAACTATGCTGTTTAGTTTAGTGACCTACGAGGAATACACTGTAACATAATAACAACTTATACTAAACATAAATTTAAACCGTTTACTTTACAACTTGTATTATAAGTTGTATCTGTTAAGTCTTCTATTGGAACCTTTGGTGTGAACACTAAACTTGAAGAGATTTACCATAAACACCAAATCACTTTTTTGAACTTCTCGACGCACGTTTCGCTAACCATATTAACATCATCAGGAGATGATTTAATCTGATTAAATCATCTCCCGATGATGTTAACATGGTTAGCGAAACGTGCGTCGAGAAGTTCAAAAAAAGTGATTTCGTGTTTAGTTGTAAATCTCTTTAAGTTTAGTGTATATGTTTAAGTTTATTTAATTTAATTAACTTAATTAGTATAACTTTTATATTATTAACTTTATATAATTAAGTTAAGTTAATTATATAATTAAGTTTATATAATATAGACTGGTTCATCTCCTGATGATAATAACATAGTTAGCGAGACGTGTATGGAAAAATTATAATAAAAGTTTTTTGTTTTAAATCAAACAAATTTTTAATAAAAAAGTTTTTTTTTTTTTTACTAGTAAATCTCTTTGAGTTTAACTTTAACAAGCAAAATGTGCATTAGCTTTGGAATTCAGGGTGTACTACACACTGGGTATATTTCAATTTGATTCAAATATGCATACTGGGTGATGTACTTTTTTTGTTTCTTAATATGTTTAATGAAAATATTTCTCGAAGATTTTGGTAGGTAAACAACCTGTGAATACTCACCAAAATGAACCACAGCGTTCTCCACTCGTTGAAAAAATGTCATAGGTACTGGATGAGCCATGAATAAGGATGGAATGTACGAAGGATTTTCTGGAGTACCAAACCATTGAACTTGCCAAGGCATCATCGCACTGGGACTCAAGCCTACGAATAATACCAATAAAAAAAATGTTCCATTAATTTCTGTAAATTCTCCTATATTTCTGGTAAAGGTTAAATTGCGGGCATACAGAAAGTGGGTGTCAACAAGAGCGCGTTCCATTAACTGGAAAATGTAGTAATTGGTAATTGGATTGTGCTAAGTCTGGAGAATAATCAAGGTTTGGAAAAAGTTACCAGAAACAATTTAAAACTGCATTGCTGGACAATTCAGTTTTCTCATTTGGGTATGTATATTCCCTATAGCTTGTAGATTCAAATTTGTTTTTTTTTTGTCAATTTGTTTGCAAAATTGTTTTCAGCGTAATAACAGGTTTTATGAACAACTTGAAGGAACCCCAGTGGGCAATCCTCTGTCACCGTTCTTAGCCAACTTATTTATGAGTAAATTTGAAACCGAGGCAAAAGATGAATTCGGTTACTTTCCGAAGGTATGGTTAAGATTTGTGGATGACATTTTTGCCCTTTTCGATTCGAAAAATGAAAAATTAGATGATTTTATTAAGAACTTAAACAGTAAATCTCAAAATACAATATTCACGTATGAATTCGGAAACAACGATAGTTTACCATTTCTGGATGTTTTAATAAGTAGAAACAATAAAAATAGATTAGATTTTGATATTTTCAGAAAAAACACCACCACTTCGAGATACATTCCTAACGATTCAAATTATAGCTTCCAAAATAAGATAGCCAGTTTAAATATTATGGTAAACAGATTAATTAATTTTCCTTTAAATAAAGATAATTATAACAAAGAATTAACATTAATTAGGGAGGTATCTAAAGTGAATGGTTATAATAATAACATTGTAGATAAATTAATTAGAAAACATAAGTTTTTTTAAAAGGATCAGAACACAAAGAAATTCATGGTAATACCATTTGATGCCCAATTAACAAGAGGGCTATACAAAATTTTGAAAAAAGTAGACATTAAGGTTGTGTACAAACCATATAATAAATTAAGAGAAGTTCTGAATAATCCAAAGGATAAAGTAGAGCAACATGAAACGTCGGGATTTACGAAATTAGTTGTCAAGACTAATCGAAGGTATATTGGACAAACAAAAAGATCCATATTGACAAGATATAAAGAAGATATTGCTCACATTAGATATGGAAAAAATAAAAAATCTTGTGTTGCCCAACATGTAATTGAACACGACCGCAGTATAGATATTAGTAATTTAAGACTAATTAAAAGTGTTAATAATAATAGGGCTTTGGATGCATATGAAAGCATTCAAATAGAAAAATGTAAGAAAATCATGAACCGAGATAAAAGACCCATCTCGTTCAGTCAACTTTTTCAATTATTAATGTAAGGCTTAGTAAACTTCACGGTTCATGATTTTTGCACGCTTCATTAGATAGGGAGGGTTATCATATAAATAGTACATAGTTTAGTTTTAGAATTAGATTAAATCATCCCCTGATGATGCCAACATAGTTAGCGAAACGTGCGTCGAGCATTTCAAAAAAGTGATTTGGTGTTTAGTGGTAAATCTCTTCAAGTTTAGCTTGTAGATGATTAAAAATTGTCATAAAAGTAATATTTAATGCTTCTGATAATTTTTGGAATGTTTTCCATCAATTATACTTGTAGTTCCTCGTTTTCAAACTTTTTCGGTTGTCCGGATGATTTTCTATCATCCATACTGGAAAGATTACTTATGAATCGCTGAAATTACTATCCATTGCTTCTTAAAATAAATCTCTATTATATTCTGCATAGTAGTTGCATAGCCATGAATTTAAATTTAGCATCGAATATATATGGTGATATTTTCAATGCGTTCGGAATATAAATTCAAATAAAAGAACAACCAAACTAGATGATGTCTGAATGATTGTAGCGTGTTCATATATTTTTTTGTTTTTTGGGTTTTTCGCCCCGATCTAAATTAAACTAAATTAAAACTAGATGAATTGAAACTATTTATTTTGTGAAATAAAATTCAATGGCATTAATGTTTGAAAACAATTTCGGACAAATATCCGCCACGGATACTTCTGATAAAACGCATTCTGTCAATCAAATTTCAAACCACTTTTTCAAGCAATTGGGGTCTTAACTCCGCAATTGTCCGAGTTACGTTGATTTCCAAGGCGTTAATAGTTGCTAGTTAATAAACCAATTGTTACGTTGGCTGTATGACATGTGGAGCCGTCCTCTTGGAAACACATCTCCTTCAGATCAATATCAGTCAAATTCGGAACTAAATAATCATTGATCATCGCTCTGAACGTAACGATCCCCATTAACGGTAATCCGCTTTCCAGCTTGGTTATGAAACAAATATGACCCAATGATACCACCGGCGTACAATACGCACTAGACCATGCATTTTTCTGGATACAACGATAACTGTTGGATCATTTGCGGATTATTTTCACTCCAAATGCAGCAATTTTGTTTAGCCGTTTAGCCAAAAATGCACTTTGTCATTGAACAACATTTTTCGGTTAAATTCTGGGTCAAATTGAAATTGACTTTGGGCCCGTTCACCGAACGTACCACGCAAACTATAGTCTTGCACCTTGAATTCTGTGCTGGATCTTGTCAGGTCGCAGACCAAGATGTTTACGCAAAATTTTTCTTGCAGTCGAATAATAAATCCCAACTTCTTGTGAACGACGACGAATTCATAAATTTGGATCATCAACACTACCAGCAAAATAGGCGTTCTTTCTTCGGAAAGCAACGTTTCCTGTATTGTTTTTGCTTTAATGTTGAACAGCGTGAAATACTTCGAAATTTATCGAAAATTCCGCGAATACATGGCTCGGCTAGGCGATTATGTGCACTATAAAATTCACCAAGAGCTTTATAAGTCTGACGCATAGAACACTGATTTTGATAATACATTTCAACAATTTAAAAGCATTGCTCTGATGTTAAACATTCCATGATAATTTGCTAGACTATACTGAGTAATTTTGACACTAGAAGCCCGCAAACTCGCATTTTATTTGACCGCTATCCCTATCAGAAATTCGAACACAGTAAAAAATTCACCCATTACATATTTTATCTTAAACAGAATTAATATAAGATATCTTACCTATAAAAGGAGCTTCCAACTTCCTGATCAATCCATGGAAACAGTTGGAGTTAAAAAAATCTACCAAAATAACATCAAACTGGTGATCTTGCTTGAGAAATACTTGAAATGAGTCGCTTTCTAAACTGAATTGGCAGCTCTTGCTCGCAGAATCGGAAAGCGATTTTACTTGAATATATTTTTGAAACCGAGTTCCAGCATACGAATTCACGTCGAAGATATGTTTTGTGGGTTGTTTGGAAAGTATCACATCTTTTCCATTTTTAATATGTCCTTGAAATAGAAATTGACTTATATTAACTTAAATTACAATTAAATATGAATTAGATATGGAAAACTATCACACAAACAGAAGAAAGTGGAAAAATTATGGAGTGCTTTATCACATTTTATTGTTCATAAGTAGTTTATCATCACAAATATGAAAAAAACAGATCATGACGTCTCGGTACTTAATACATTTACAACTGGCAGTAATCACCAAATAGTGAGAGCTAAGCTAGCCCTAAGCATAAAGAAAGAGAAAACGAAACTCATAGCCAAGACCAAGTACGTAAGTGGGGATCTCCTGAGAACGTAAAGTTTTATTAAAATGAAATAACAATCAATGTATACAATTCCTTACGTATCCCAAAATACGGACGCCAAAACCTTACGAGCTGACACTTGCGTTTATGGTCACTTTGGGCGGCTTTCATCAGTTGCTGTCTACACAGCTGACTACCGATTTGACTGTGGAGTGTAGTGATGTTTAATCCATTGTCATATACCGCATAAAAAATCCTTTTTATGCGAACCACTTGTTTACCATTTTTTGGATGGAACAGAGTCCGAATAACACTTGTCGAGCCATTACTTTGCCTGAACGGTATTTTTCCCATTAAACAGCAATGCTTTATTAACACACGAAACATAGATATTTCCATTGTTTTCAAAATTACAAGAGTAGCGTCACTAAAACCACAGTAACTTGTCAACTAAACCTCAGAATGTCATGAAATTTTGCCACGTATCATTGGAAGGTTAGTAATTCCTAAAACTTATGCATTTGCCAATAATGGCGCCATCTATATGTCATCATAAGATTTTTTTATAGGAGTGATGTGTTAGAAGAGAACTTGGAAGGAATAAGACACATGGAAAATAAAAGTTTAAGTATCGAGGAAATGAATGTATCTATAACAAATAGTGTCAAAGAGGCTGAAAAAATCGGCTGCCCCAGCAAAAAGAATAAAAACGAAAATATAAGCCAAAACTCCAAAGAGGTTTTGAAGGAGAGAAATTATTTAAAGAAGAACTATGGAATAAATTATCCACGACTACAACACTTAAATAAAGCAATTTCGAAAGCCTTGAGAAATGATATAAGAAATTTAAGACAAGAGCGTAAAAGTTCTCAGATGTAAAGTTTCTCAACGCAAGAAAAACATTTGTAAGCTAGTGGTCAAACAGGACAATGTCAAAACTAACAGAGAATTTCTTCTCTGTCTAAAAATGGTAGTCATATTTTAAGCCTATTTATATAAAAGACAAACAAAAGGAACCTTAGATAATCAAATTACCACAGTTTTAAGCCAAGGATCAGAGAACATGACCTATGACCCAGATATCACACTGAGCGAAGTAAAACGAGCACTATCTGAGATGGAAAACAAAAAATGTACCGGAGATAATGGAATAATCACAGAAGTTATCAGAAGGGAAGGAAACAAAATATTACAAGCATTGGGAATTATTTTTAATGAATGTCTTTCAAAGGGAACAACACCATCCCAATGAAATAATGCAATGATGATATTACTATATTAGAAAGGAAACATAACGAATATCGAAAACTACCGACCTATCAGTCTCCTACCACACATATACAAGTTGTTTACCAGAATCAATACAAATCGGCTATGCAATAAACTAGACTAGCCGCGAGAACAAACTGACTTCAAGACAGGCAATGGTACTAATGACCACCCCCAAGTATTGAAAAGCTTCATAAAATAGTCGACAGGCATTCGACACAGTGGACCAGTACACGATGTTAACAGCTCTATCTGATTGCAGAATTAATTACCGCTCCACAGAACTCATCAAACACATTTATGAAAACGCCACTGCAAATGTCCGACTCCATGACACAAACAAATTTGATATAGTAAGAGGTGTTCGCCAACGCGACACTATTTCACCAAAACTTTTCAATACTTTACTTCTATATATGTGTAAACATACATGATGGGGCGGCTTAGGAGTGAACATTAACGGTGAAAACCTTAACCACTTGAGATTCGCCGATGTTCTACTTTTAATAGCCGACCGTCTGGATGATGATATTGTGTTGTTAAAAGATCTCAACGAAGTCCCAAAGAAAATGGGACTCAAAATCAATTTCCCAAAAATCCAAATTATGACAAACCTGGGACTTGACGGGGGCGTCTACATCGATACCATCAGAGTAGAGGAAACTACATATTTTAAATACTTGGGACACGAGAATAGTATCAACAGAGACATGCAGACTCGTGAAATCCCCAGAAGAATCGGACTTGCCAGAGCTGTTTTCGGAAATCTGAGATATATATTAATGTCAGAATTACCGGTTTCTCATAAATGGGGCAGAGACTTCAACAATGACAAAACAGACAATTAGAAAAATACGGGTGACACAGCTAGCTATGGAACGGACAATGTTGGAAGCTTCTCTCAGAGATCGAATACGAAATACAGAAATACGCAAACGAACAAAAGTAATTGATGTCGTAGAAAGAATAGCGATGTTGAAGTGGAACTGGGTGGGTCATGTTGCGAGAGGTGGACAAAACAAATCCTCGAATGGAGACCAAGATCGGAAGCCTTCAGAAACAGAGGACATCCCGCCACCAGATTGACTGATGACCTAAAAAGCATCAAAACAAACTGGATGCAGGCGGTGCAGGACCGAACACAGTGGAAGGCTCTTAGGCCTACATCCAGAAGTCTCCCGAGTGACGGTCCACGCTCAGGCCGCCCCGTTGACATCTCTACTGAGGAGACGATGAACAAAATCCATGATATCGTGCTGGCCAATCACAGAGTGAAGGTTAGTTTGAGTTGAGATGAAAAAAATCTCGAACGAACACATGTAGGATATCATGTACGAACATTTTTTTGATCAAATGTGGATTCATCACTACACATCAGAAATAAAGGAATATTCAAAAAAGTACATTTTACGCGGTGAATATGTCCCACAGGAAGGCGTTTCCATCGGCAGGAAAGGTTGTGGCCCCTGTTTTCTGTGATTCATAGAAGCATAATCTTCATCGACTATTTACCAGAGAGAAAGACGGTCACAGGAAAGAACTATTAGTCAAATTTTACGACAATTTGATACCTTATCCGCCCATTTTTCCGCCATGGCAACGGCGAAATGGGTCAATGTAATCTACAAACTGACGCCGCATCCACCCTATTTTCTTCTTAACAGTCTCTCTGACTTCTTTTTCTCTATATAGATATGAAGAAATGGCAGGCTGAAAGGAAATTCTCATCACATATAGAGATCACGATCTCAACATAGGACTATTTTACAGAATTCGACAAATCATACTTTTTGGAAGGTATAAAAAAAAGTTGGAAAATCTTTAGACGAAGTGTATCGAACTAAAAAGGTGTCCCAAAACTTAACATCAAGCAGGTGTCGTGCCAAAGTCCAGGTTATACCAGTTCTGGCAAAAATAAGATAAAAATCCATATCACTGTGTTAAATGATAATAGGCATATTTTTGAAAATCTCGAAATTCGACATCGTAGGCTATATCCCATATTTTTATATTTTTTAGTGTTATTTTTTATTACGTGATCCTAAATAACCATGCTATTAATAGCAGTCACAAATCAAACAATGAACGTTGTTAATCTAGTAAAAAAAAGTTTCATTGAGTAGTGGTTTAAAAAATTTAACAACTAACAGCTTAACAGCTAACTCTGACACTTCATCTTTAAAAAAAAATGTATTGCACTACCCTTGACAAGTTATTTCAAAAAATGGCCCATTTAGTTAAGATTTCAAAATGGTATAATAATTGGAAGTTTTCTTTCCACAAAAAATAGTATTGATTATTTTTTTGCAAAAGGACCATATTTCAAAATACTCATAAAAAATACTTGTGTGCTAAAAAATGAACTTCACCAGTGTAAATGAGGTGGACAGATGTGATAGAGTGAGATAGATAGTGACGCTGTTCGACGACGAATTAGAGAGAGAGGGAGAGATTGAGATTCAACTAATATATGGCCCATATATATATATATATATATATATATATATATATATATATATATATATATATATATATATATATATATATATATATATATATTGTTTCATATGCAACCAAAAATACACATCAAAAATAATACTGAACCAGATCAACCAGACATCGCACAACTTACTCAAAGCTCAACGTTTAATGATTTTATAAATGAAATCCTTTCATATAAAATACAATAGTGGTATTAAGAGTGAAGTGCTCTCACTTAAGCCACTTTCTCAGGTACTTAAAGTCTAACAACGTCTAAATGAATCTCCTAAAGCGCTATATTTTTAATTTAAATTGATATATTTTTTATAAGCGATATATTTTTAATATTTTTAATATAAATTGCATTGAGCTAATGACAGAACAGTCTAAAAAATATCAAATTCATATTTTAAGCATTTTATCAAGTGGTATGTGTGAAGTTTTACATTGATATCATGATTTTTTCTGGTTCAAATAAAATTTTAGAAATCTATAAACGTGGAACTTTTAAAACAATCTTATATATTGACTATACTAATCAAAAATAATGTAGATACTATTTTCAGCTCTAAATATATAATTTTGATACTTATTATTGTTTCGATGTCATCAAGAATCTTTCAAATATTAACAATAATAAGTAGGTCACTTTAGTGCTTACGTTTTTGTGTACTGGACAGATGACTTATTGTGGTTATGTTATGACCTCTTTCGCCCAGTTCTTGAAACAAAGGTTCGAATACATCATATCGGCTTTTCACAGGTTGTGCAAAGATCACTAGAATATTATAACATGTTCCAAGATCGATAAAAACCAAACACAACAATAATACAATGTAAAATGTTAGTTTCATAATAGCAATATAACTGCCGGTCGGTAAACAATAAATAAAATTAATCTCCCAGTCTCGCATATAAAATAACATAACGGTATATACTCAGATACGTTAATTCGTTGAGATAATGTTCAAGGACATTGAAATTGTGCAATGAATTATCTATGGCAATAAAAAATTCAGCATTACCAAAAAAGGTAGTTAATTTTACAATTGATTGGAAAATTTCTCATATGCGATAATAAACAAAAACTGTATCATACGTTATGTCAACTAAACATGGGGAATTGCTCAATATTGCTTAAGAATTGCTCAACTCAAAATAAGCTTTAATACCACTTATGCAAGCAAATATACTTGTTATATTCATTTTATTTTGTTATGGCTTCAACGGACTCGAAACAAATTGCAAGAAGTGGTAAAAAAACATTCACCATATATTGTGAATGCGAGATTGTTGTGGTGTAAAATTGATACATTATCGTGGTACAAAATCCAATAATTGATTCTCTGCAAATTTGGCTTTTATCCTGCGATCATTCTGTCTCAAACCTCTCATAACATCCAAATAATAGTTTTATTGACTGTTTGCCCTCCAAAAAGAGGAATTTCCACATAAACCCACAACTCGTCACTCGTTATGCTGTGTTTCTCAAATGTAGAGACAAACTATGCCTCGACATGCCTTATACCCGAAATATCAAACAAAATAAGTAGAAAAATATTTTTGGGACATATTCATATGCTTAGAAATCGCTTTTAAGACGCTGAAGGTCAACCATGTTGTATTCTCATGTTTTTTAATAAACTCTCCCACGGAGGCCTTCGCCAACATTTTCTACAATTGTGCATAAGAAATTTCGCTTAGACAACTTAAAACTTAATTGAGATCTACTAATCCAACTAACAACAGCAAACAAACTGGTCAACAGATGGCTGTAAATCCCCACTTGACCATTAGAAACATTTGTACCAACTTATAACCAATAAGAAATAATACTATTTACGCGGGCTTTTTAAATGAACAATTATTGACCTTTATTTGGGAATAAACCAAATGGTTTATAATAAACTGGAAGCTGCATTTCAAAATATACGCAAACAAGATACAACATTGCTCTGGAGAGATTTTAGCGAAGGAATTTTTGCAGGGTGTTTTTTTTCAACTTTAATCCTTTAAAAATAAAATTAAAAAAAAAAAATTTGAAAATAATATCGCTTAAATGTCGGTCTCGTGATACTTTTTTGAACGGGGAACGTTTTTGTTAACATTTTGAATCCACCATTGAGCTGTTATCCATTAATCCATTTTCTTTCGAGAGACGGAAATCGTAGAAAAAATTTGAAGAATGCCAAGAAAGAACAGGATGAATATACGAGATACAATACAGACCAATACAATACGAGGTATGTAAATAAACTAATGAGGCTGGTGATATAGAGTTCGATCCGGCAACACTGTTGGCTAACCCTTTGAAGCGGAAATAGGCCAACATCTGATGTGTCTTCAGTACGAGTTTGAACTCCCTAAGGTCACTGGTGCGTATGGTATGTAGCAATTCTTTTCTTGAATTGGATTTTTCAGAGCGTTCAGAATTCGCATTTTCTCTGCCCAAAAAAGATAACAAATGGCCAATATTTCTTGACTTTTTGGGCGGATTCAAAGTGAATCTCATTTTCTGAAACTGTTGTGCCAGAGTGAGGAATAGCGCTCTACAACCACAATACGGCCGAAAAAGCCAGAATCAGCAAATCAAAGATCAAAAACATGGTGATCCACTTTTTTAATAGACAAGTGATTATCCATTAAGAATTTATGCCTCAAGGCCAAACAGTAAACCGGCAGTCTTACGGGGATATTCTTGAAAGACTACGAAAAAGGGTCATTCGTATGAGGACTATGCGCCTTGCCACACAGCTACTTGAGTTAACGAGTTTTTGGCAAGCAAAAGCATCTCTGTGACTCCGAAGCCACCTTATTCGCCAGATTTAAGCGTTTGTGACTTTTCCTATTCCCAAAACTGAAAATTCTCCTCAAAGGACACCAGTTTGGGATACTGGAGAACACTGAATAGCAACTACTTTAAGAAGCAATGTAGAAATTTCAATTAGTAATAAAAGTTTCAAAAATCAGTCGAAATAATAACCTGAAGGTACAGCCGTTAAAGTAATTAAAGAAATAAAGCATCGAAAAATCGGACTAAATTTAATCATCATTTATATAAAGGTAATTGTGTAGAAACATTATATTATTTTAACATCCTGTACACGAAGTTAAATTATACTCTGCTCCTTCCATCAGGAAAGAAATTTAATATATCATCAGTTTATCCATAAACAACAGCGGTATCCTGGTTATACCTCAACAGGTGGGGAATGAAAGGTAGTCAGTATTTTTGAGGTGTCGGTTGCTTTTAATAAAACAGCGTCTTCGAGTGATAGCTGGAGGTTCATAGGCGGAACATATCAGGCAGAAAACTTTTAACATTATGAAATTGTATTAAAAAGTTATATGGTGTATTATAAATAAATATATATATATATATATATATATATATATATATATATATATATATATATATATATATATTATTCACGTATGGGCCCTAGTGGACCACGCGAAGTACAATTAGAGGCGTTTGTTGTTGTTAGCCTTCCTTTGTGCCCATACTAATTTCATTCTTTCGCTATGAGCTTTTTTCCTTTCGTCAGACCAAGTTGTTCCAGTCTTCTACATTTTTCTCTCTGGCCAACCTTCCAAACGTTCACCTTGTGTCTGAAACAGCCTCTATCCTGAATTTCACTTTGTGAAATATTTGCTGATCTTAGGTTCTCTTTAATTGCAGCAATCCATTTAATTATTTCTACTTTAGCTTTACTCCTATTTTCATAAAATTCGACTATTTGTCTAGTTAACCTACTCGGATTCATCCGTTTTATGTGTCCGTAAAATTTAAGTCTTCTTTTTCTCATATCGCTATGTGTATCTGTGTATTGTTTGATTTCTTGGTTTTCTCGAAGTCGGTATGTTGTGCTATTTATTTGTTTGGGGCCTAGGATTTTTCTTACGATTTTTCTTTCCTTCTTTTCAATGTCCTCGATGTCCCTCTTTCTATTCAAAATGAGCGTTTCTGCAGCATATAGACATTCTGGCTTAATAACTGTGTTGTAATGTCTCAGTTTTGTGTTTTTAGATAGGCATTTTCTGTTGTAAATATTTTGTGTAAGTCTCAATGATATATATATATATATATATATATATATATATATATATATATATATATATATATATATATATATATATATATATATATATATATATATTTATATATATATATATATACAGGGTATCCTGTTGATATATTAATAATCGCTGGAGAGAGAGAAATTATTTAGATTTATTTTATTGAGATTTATTTTTTATTTATTCTTTAATTTACTTACTTTTTATTAATTGTTTTTTATTTACTTTTAATTTTATTTACTTTTTAAATTATAGAAAGCTACTAGCGCCATCTATTGAAACAATATATAATCTGAAAGCTGAATATCTTCTCTTTAAAATGAGGTCGCCGTTATTAGACTCGATCAACTGACGATTGTCAAGTTATTGCGCTTAAAATGACAGGACCTTTTGTCACGACAACACGATGGAACAAAGAGCTAATATATAATTTTGTTTCAAGGTCTATATTACTTTTACATAAACACTTGAATTGATGAAAAAAGTTTATGGTGCTGATTGCTTATCCCGTACATGCGTGCTCGAATGGAATAAGCAATTCTAGGACGGTCGTGATGCTTTGGAAGTCCACAAGGCAAAATGCCACTAGTGAATATTATCTGGGTGTTATCGATCCTTTGTGCAAGAGTGATAAGTGATTTTGTCGTCCGGGTGAGCACCGAATATCGGAAACATGGCTTTGGTTGCACGACAATGCACCATCTTACAGGACCTGAATTTTTGGCGAAATAACAAGTCTGTGTGTTTTTCCTGTTTCCACGTCGGTTGGACTCTTCAGTCGAAGCGGACAACACTTGAAAATGGCAAATGAGATTTTGGCGAAACGTCGTGACTCTTCACGGATTCAATACCCGGAGTGATTTAGAAACATATATGTATATATATATATATATATATATATATATATATATATATATATATATATATATATATATATATATATATATATATATATATATATATATATATATAGATCTAGATCATCAGCAAACGCCAGACAATCAATTTGATGTTGGTTCTCCCCAGTTTAATGCGGTGATCAATTTTCAGGGCCGACAATTTTCACGCCACTTCTATATTACTTTTTCTAGAACATGGTTAAATAAGAGTGGTGAGAGTCCATCCCCTTGTCTCACTACAGTTTTAATTTCGAAGAGTTCTGAGATGTCACCCATGATTTTAACTTTTGACCTTGTGTTAGTTAGTGTGGCTTTAATGATTGCCAGCGTTTTCAGATCTAGTCCTTGTTCTTTCAAGATTTGGAATAAAGATTCGCTGTCAATAGAATCATATGCTGTTTTGATATCCACAAATGTACAGACGAGATTTTTATTGTAGAGTTTTTGATGTCTTAGGATCAACTTTAGATTCAGGATTTGTTTAGGGCAGGACCTACCCGGTCAAACACCTGCTTGATATTCAGCAATTTTAGGTCCTAACTGTCCCTGTGCTCTGTCTAGTAGATATTGTGATAGAATCTTGTAACAAACTAGGAGAAGAGATATCCCTCTGTAATTGTTTGCATCCGTTCTATTTCCTTTCTTATATAGTGGATGGATTAGAGCATCTTTTCAATCTTCCAAAATCCGTTCGGTTGTCCAAACTTTTTATAGAATTTTGGTTATTTCCTTGATTGTACCTGGGCCAGCGGATTTCAAAAGTTCAACAGTGAGTCCATCTTCAACGCTTTGTTATTTTTAAGTCGCTTGATTTGACTAATTATTTCATCTTCATTCGGTGGTAATGAATCTGGGTTGGTTTGTCTAGGGTTTAATGTTGGTAATATGTTGAAGGGCTCAGGACAGTTTAGTAGTTGTTCAAAATATTTCACAAATTATTTGCAATTGTCTTGGTTGTTTAGAGATCATTGTTCGTTTTCCTTTTGGAAGCAAAGACTTTGGGAATGTAAGTATCGTTGACATACACAAAAAATATATTTACTTTCACTCGTTACTTTATATATTACTAATTAATATTATTTATTTTTTAGTTTAGTTGAAAACGGGGGGAGAGGACCTCCGAAACGTTAACGTTAAAAGTTTGTAAAATTTTTTATAACATTTTTATATCTTTAAAATTTTGTTCGTTAGCCAAATCTATTACAAAAAAAACTCGCTGAGAAATTTGTCTCCGTTTGATTTTTTGTTTTTACCCAGTGATTCTTTCTTTACATAAGAACAGGTATTTTTTGATATTTTTTGAGTTCTAGATAGTGGGGAAAAACCCAAATAAAGGAGAAAAAAAGACATTGGGATTGATAGCCTGTTAATTTACTTTTAAATGTTCGGTACAAATTTCGGGTGTTATTTTTTTGGAAATCTTTTTCTATTTCATTAACTTGGTTGTTTTCATATATTTTTTTGTTTGTCTAATTAGCTTTGATGTTTCTTTTCTTACTTCCAAATGATGTTATAGTTTATTGCAGTTTTTTTAACTGTTCCACACTTTAAATGCTTTACTTCGGCTTAATACTGCTTGCTTGCACACTTCATCCCACCACGGATGTTTTTTCCAAGGTTTTGTAAAGGGACCAACTTTAAGGCTGTTGTAATAATTTTTTGTTTCAATTCTTGCCAGTTTTGTGCTGGTTGTTTATCAAGCTCCTCTGTAGGGGTTGGTTTTATTTTCGTAGGGTCAAACTTTGATATTAGCAGTCTCTTTTGTATAAGTTTTCGAAGTTTTAAGCTAAGTTTGATTCTAGTCAAGTAGTGATCCGTGTTTAAGTTAGATCCTTTCCTGACTTGAACATTCAAAATCCCTTTGTAACTGGGGGTACAAAATGGCAATATGGTCAATTTTAAATTCACCCATGTGCGTCACCATAAAACACACCTCCGTGCTCTCCAATGTAAGGGATGGGTGGGTCCTCCCGGTCAAGCAACTAACCAATGCTCATTATGACGGAAACGCAGTCTGATGAGTCTAACCACCAACAGACGAAACATGTGCCCTCCAATGTAAGAGATGGGTGAGGCTCCCTCGTGGTCAAGCCA